>JAWZYT010005733.1:0-25000 GCA_034508575.1 Petrolisthes manimaculis
ATCCACACACTCTACCATCAGGCAAATTAAGGGACTGTTTTGTTGTCGGTCTGATGGAGTCTACAGGTTCCTCAAAAGTATACCACAAAACAGAATCTACATCAATGGGGTTGGTTTCGTGACAAACTTTGGAGGAATCAGTACGTTACAAATTCCATACAACATCCCAGGTAGTTCCTCCATTATTAAGGGAGATATGATGCAGTTGACGAATTGGAGGCTACAGAGTTCTACAAACAGCGCCACCAAAAACCACCCCACCGCCTGAGTGGAATAGCCTATAGGGGTCGCTTGTTGCATGGCCACGTTTGGAGGAATCAGCAGCCACCAAAACAACAACAAGAAGAATATCCCTGGTCCCTCTAGGCAACAACCGGACGAGCAGGTTTTATGATATCCATTAGCACAAGAGAGAATCACACAATTAACTCCACTAACTATCACTCGCGGGGCTGCTATTGTTTTTGTTATTGTTGTTGTTAAGGTTGTTGTTGTTGCCCACCCAATCCATCACGAGTCTATACACACATCTCGAACCAATGGAGGCTTTGGGTGGGCTGTCGTCCAGAAATCGCCTGCTTGAGATCTCGGGGTGGGCTATACTGTATATGACTAAGGTATCCATCCGAGTGTAGAGTAATCAATACGTGTTCGTCAGAAAGATCGAAATCCCCAAAGTATTCAAAACAGGACTTCCTTCCCTCAAGCACCAAGCCTGTATGCCATATTGTTTTTTGGTCTGGCTGAGGTGATGAGTCAGAAGTAGAATTCATGTTGCCCTTGACCCGACCTTCCTGTATGAAAAATAAAGGGGCTTCAGAGGGACTTTTCTTCCTGGTATCTCCAAGCAGAGTGAGTCAACTGGACCGTTTCTCTCTCTCTCTCTCTCTCTCTCTCTCTCTCTCTCTCTCTCTCTCTCTCTCTCTCTCTCTCTCTCTCTCTCTCTCGTGGTTGTACTCAAGAAGTGTGTCGTGGTGGTGGTGGTTCCCTGTGGCTATTCGATACCTGGTGGTCGTACTTGTTACAACCCTAAAATTTAGTTAAGGACGGTAATCTGTTGTCAGGGAATTGAGGGGCTACGGATTCTTTCAAATTACGCCACAGAATTGATTGTCCGTTCGTCTAGGCTACTGCAGAGGTAACATTTCCTGCAACAATATGGCTGAGGTAAGTTTTCTTGCTCGTATATTGCAAAGGTAAGTTTTCTGGCTCGTTTATTGCAGTGTTTTCTTGCTCGTATATTGCAAAGGTAAGTTTTCCTGCTCGTATATTGCAAAGGTAAGTTTTCCTGCTCGTATATTGCAAGGTAAATTTTCTTGTTCGTATATTACAGAGGTAAATACTAATCTTATCATATGGTTCTAGATTTATGGGACATTTTCTACTGTACGCGTTAAAAAAAAAAAAAATTATTATAATAAATAATTATGTGTGTTCTCCCCCAAGCGACCCATTCTGACATCTCTGACCACTAATGATGAAACACAACCTGAACAACACAACAAGAACTTGAAAGATAATTATACATATATATATATATAAACTGTAATTTAAATTTTAATTGAGTGTATCTTCAAATAAGTATACGGTTGTACACTACATTGGTTTGCTATTTTGAATAATTCCATCTTTTAATTGCTTATTAGGCCTATCTTATCTATTATATAGTTTCCTTTCCCTCCTTCGCTCTTAATCTTGTCGTATCCTCTCATCATCCCTCCTACTGAATTCACATCCGTTTTCATATCACTGTGTGTGTGTGTGTGTGTCTCTCTCTCTCTCTCTCTCTCTCTCTCTCTCTCTCTCTCTCTCTCTCTCTCTCTCTCTCTCTCAGCCTGGAATGAGTCACCACTTTCCCTCCCCCTGGCCCAGCTGGAGGTAACCGAGGCGTTATGTCGAAAACTGACGTGTGAAAAACTGGCTGAGAAACACGACAGATCACCCCCACCCAACCCCTCTCCCCCTCCCTTTCACCCTATCTTTCTCACCCCTCGCCCTTCACCCTACCTCAACCCCATCTACATATATATATCTCCCTGGCGTCCTCATCCCCCCCCCTCCCCACCATGCCTCTCACCTCTCATTCCCACTCCATTCTCCGTATTTCACCCCACTCAATACTCCAGGTCCCTTATTATCTCTCTTCCAGCCCTCTTTCTCAACCTCAAACATTTACCCATCACCTCTCACTTGACTCTCATAACCACAAACACTTCCTCTTTTCAACTTCACCTTCCTTAATCTTCACAATTTCGTCTCACCTCATACACCCATTTGCCTCTCACCCTCCACCCCCACCCCAGACATTTGCTCCTCATCTCTCACCCGACCTCTCCCCTTATCCACAACATGTTTTCCTCATAACTCGCTATCACACCAGCCCTCATTAATTTTACTCCACGTTAATCCCACACTCTCTCAAGTCTTAATCAAACACAATGCACACCTTCCGTTGTTCTTCATGTTTTGTAATACCTTCTTCTATATATCACATTTATCCAGGCAGGCCACGTTTTCCGTCTTTTTTTTTCATTTCTCTCTCTTTCTTAAATAGTACAAGTCTATCTATCCACCGCCATCACCATCTTCCATCCCATGACTCTTGTTGCATATGACCTGACTGACCTGGGAGTGCACCTGTCGGGGTTGACTCACCACCACCATCACTATCACCTTCACCTCCTCCATCCTTCCCCCCTCCCTCCAACCCGTTCCCTCCACCACCACCATCATTATCTCACTACAATCTTTCACCACCACAACCGCCACCACCAACCACAACCATCTAAAAAAACACCTCCATTTTACACCATCATCATCACAACCATTACCCAACCACTATCTTTTCACCACCACAACCACTACATCAACCACCATCACCACCTTTACTTGCAACACATCCTACCTTTACCACCTTCAAAATCCTTACCACTAAATCTCCCACCCACCCCACCACCACCAGTACTTTTACCTTCACTATCACTACCACCACCACTTCCACAACCACTATCCTCTTCTCACCACTACCACTACTACTATACTACCATCACCAGTACTTTTACCTTCACTATCACTACCACCACCACTTCCACAACCACTATCCTCTTCTCACCACTACCACTACTACTATACTACCATCACCAGTACTATTACCTTCACTATTACTACCACCACCACTTCCACAACCACTACCCTCTTCTCACCACCACCACTACTACTACTAATTCCACCTTCACTAATTCCCACTCGTACTATCACCATCCCCAACACCACCACTACACTACCCATACTCTCATCCACCACTACCACCACTACCACCACCACCACCACCACCACGTCCACCACCTCCTCTATCACTACCAACACCCCTTCCACATTCACCTACCACCCGCCCTATGACCCTGGCCAGGTGTGTGTGTGTGTGTGTGTGTGTGTGTGTGTGTGTGTGTGTGTGTGTGTGTGTGTGTGTGTGTGTGTGTGTGTGTTTGTGTGTGTGTGTTGGTTGCTCCTCTATCACTACCAACACCCCTTCCACATTCACCTACCACCCGCCCTATGACCCTGGCCAGGTGTGTGTGTGTGTGTGTGTGTGTGTGTGTGTGTGTGTGTGTGTGTGTGTGTGTGTGTGTGTGTGTGTGTGTGTGTGTGTGTGTGTGTGTGTGTTGGTTGCTCTAAGGGAAACATTTTAAGTCACACCCGAAGAACAGAAATACAACTAAAAATCAGTAACTTTTCTTCACAACAAACCCGACAACAGGTCTTGCTGGAAAAGTGGCTAGGAATACCACAAAATCCGATCGTAATTACCTCTCCAGATGGTCGTTTTCAGGGTACTTAAAGACCAGTAATTCAGCCTTAAGTATCTCTCATCATCTACAATACAGCATGGTTTCCGAAAAAAAGAAGGGGTGGTACATTTTTCTGTCTTTACTTTTTTTTTTTGTTCTTTTTTTTTTTTGACACAGGATGAAAGTTCGCGTGTATCGTGTTTCTTTCTTTTTCTGCTTTTATATTTTGAAACACGGTAATGAAAAAGAAGCGTAAAAACGATAAAAAAAAATCAGTACTAAAAATATTTCGTTGTTGATTTATCATTATTTTGTGTGTGTGTGTGTGAGTGGGGGGGGGGAGGTGTTGCACAGTGCCAAAATTAGACATCATTGTGTTTTTTTTTAATCATACATACAGAGACACAGGCAACGGAAAATCATGTTAAGTCACAAACAAAGACAATACAAAATACAGGTATCATGTATTTATCCATATATATATAACGTTCAAACACTGATATAAGCTTCGTAAAGACTTTCCATTTACGTTCATACATATGCTTTTTCCTATGACACAAAATCGTCAGGTGTCAGTCCAGCCAGGTATGTTATCGCTCAGGCGGGGATACAATATTTGTGTGTGACTTAATGGGGAAGTAACTGATTCCTCCAAACTATTTCACGCAACACAACCCTGTTATATTTGCTCTTCTGGTCCTGTTTCCTATAGCATACTTTGGAGGAATCAAGGCACTCCAATGTACCAAACAAAGAATTTCCCCCTTAAGGGGATACGAATACTTTTGTTACACTGCAGTGCCTTTGATTCCTCCAAAGTATACCAGTTAACAGGACCAAATGAACAAAAGTAATAGTGTCCTGTTGTTGCTTGGAATCGTTTGGAGGAATCATTTGCTCTAGATTTATCCACACTGTACTATACCACTTTAACACCAACATATCACTATGAAGAAAAGACTAGAGAAGCCAATATTGAACGACCACAAATAAAAGACGAACAACAACAAAAACAACAACAACCACTTCCACCACTAAATTACCTGACAACCACTACACTGACACCTCTCTCTCTCTCTCTCTCTCTCTCTCTCTCTCTCTCTCTCTCTCTCTCTCTCTCTCTCTGGCTGGTTAGAGTGGCATCAAGCACGAACTTTTGACATGAACTGACCACCACTTGACTGTCAGACTGTACGTATAGGTAGCAATTTTGATAAAGGTAGATTAGGTACCAGTAGGTCTTGATCCCTTTCCCACGCAGCTCAATTATGACACAACACCAATTATCAAGTGGGCACGGGGGTGGTACTCTACTTTTAACACCAGCGAGGAAACAGCTGGCCGTATGTATGTATGTATGTATGTATCATGTATGACTAGTATGGTTGTGCAAGATGGGTGGGGGAGGGGGGGAGGGGGGGAGGGGGGTGGGGGAAGGGGGAGGAAACGGTGGGCAGAAGTGATGGGCTTTCATCACGATATACCTGGTACTGCTGTGAACGTCGATGCCAACTCCTCCTAACCTATTTCTCCAGCTTCATACATGTATATCTTGCCTCACACTATAACCTATCATTATTATTCAGAACCTTGCCTCATTCCTTCACCTATCTTTTCCTAACCTATTTTTTTTTTTTTTTTAAGTTTTACATATGTTTCTTGCCTAATACCACAACCTATCATCTTCCAAACCTTGCCCCATTCCTTCGCCTATCTTTTCCTAACCTATTTCTCCAGCTTCACACATGTATACCTTGCCTAATTCTATAACCTATCATTATCGAACCTTGCCTCACTCCACCTATCTTTTCTCATCTTTGCCCTTCTTGCTTCATATCAAACCCATCCTCTTCGAAACCTTGCCTAATACCACAACCTATCATCTTCCAAACCTTGCCCCATTCCTTCATCACCTATCTTTTCCCATCTTTGCCCTTCTTGCTTCATACCTAACCCATCCAAATCTTGCCCCATTCCTTCATCACCAATCTTTTCCCATCTTTGCCCTTCTTGCTTCATACCTAACCTATCCAAGCCTTGCCTCCAATCGTCTATACACACACACACACACATCTTGTCTAATACCTATCCTATAAATTCTCATACCAATAACTTTCCCAATCCTATAACCCATCATTTTCCACCTCCATAACCTTACCTCATCAAATTACTCTTATCTTCAAAAATATACCAAACATTTTCCTTCTCAACTGGATCTTATTTTCTGGAATGAATTGTGATACAGGTTAAGGGAATAAATAGTATACATTTGGTACATTGGAGTGCCTTGATTCCTCCAAAGTATGTCAGGAAACAAATCCAATGAATAAATATGATGGTATTCTGTTGCTTGGAATAGGTTGGAGGAATCAGCTGCTCCAAATATATATATACCCCCTTACTTAAAAGACCACAACATTGCAAGACTAGGGAATAATTGAGATAACTGGTTCATTCTGTCATGCATGTAATTGCTCTCTAGGAGGAAAAAAGAGAGATAGTTTGAGGATTGTCAGAATTCAAGAAAAAGTTTAAACGAAATTCTTTCGTTCTCATCATCCATTTTATATGTACCAGTAATTTTTCTCCGGCATTTTAAAATTAATTGGGATTATTCAGAATATAACAACAACAACAACAATAAAAAAATAATAGTACAATAATAAAATAATAATAATAATAATGCCAGTCATAATAATAATCACAACAAATACTTGACTGACACTCAAATGATTAAACACCAAGACCTCTACTAAAGAAATAATATTGTGGTGAGTGTGTGTGTGTGTGTGTGTGTGTGTGTGTGTGTGTGTGTGTGTGTGTGTGTGTGTGAGTGTGTGGAGGGGCTGTTGTTCCTCGCTCGGCTAACCAAGCATAAATTAATATCAGTACCCAACTCCCCAGGTACAGTTCTGACAAGGATGTACAGTCGGGTACTAAAATGACGTGGCTCTTATTTACAGCTTTGTTACATGTGATAAAAACAGGTAATCGCTCGAGTTGCTATGCAGTATATATTCTGTTTATATTCTCTCTAGATATACATGCATCTGGTGTGTAGGTTTATGTGTTACAAAGTGTCATGTTCTGTGTTGTGTTGTGTTGTGTTGAGAAGTAAATGAAAGTACCCCCCCCCTCCCCCCCACGAACACAACTATTCCCTCCCCCCCTGACCTCTGGAGGCAAGGGACACTTATCTATTTTCCCTGACTGTCCTTCCCTGCCACCACACAACGTCACATTGCTGTCGTCGTCTCTCTCTCTCTCTCTCTCTCTCTCTCTCTCTCTCTCTCTCTCTCTCTCTCTCGCTGCAACTTTCATACTTGCTTTCAATATTAGGTACCAATTGCACCATCATAATCTGCCACCAGCAACCTCGAGAAATTCAACTACGGTACTACCATCTGCAGCTTGACGTACTTTCCACTAATGGTGTGTCATTAATGAAAGGAAATGTATGTACTCCACCAACTTGCAAACTCATAATCATCAAGAACCCATTTCTCTTTTTCCAAGAAGTGAGCGACCAGCCAGCCAGCCACCGCTACAGGGAGATTTTTACATTACCCCAAAATATAGAGTGGCGTACTTGACTCACTCTTTATTGTAGAAGCTTTCTGTCTGTACCACTTGCCTGTATCGATCACTGTAGCAACCATATATACACTAAAAAGGGAATGGTCGTCACATCTCTCTCTATACGACTATAACAAAATTACCGGTTAAATTTCGTGGTAAGTGTATTTTCTGAGGCCGTGAGTGTGGCCTTTCCATGTTTCTCACAGGATGCACTTCGTCGTAACATTTACTTTGACACACTGAGTTTGATATTTGTTACAAGCATCTCTTCGCCCGAACTGGTGTGTGTGTGTGTGTTCCAAGAAGGTTCATGGGGGCGGGGAGTGTACATACAAGCAGGAGAGCCATGACATCATCTCTCATTACACACACACACACACACACACACACACACAAGACAAACGCCTGGACATACAGTGAAGTCAGCCAACACAAATGGGGGACACCTCACGCGGGAACACCTGACAGATAACACGGTGATATGGTGACCTTTAATAACTCCTTCACACGGTCGCTGGGTCGAGTATCCAATTAGTACACCTTGATAATTATGAACGTCCGTGTGTGAGGGAATGGAAAAGATAATTTGTCAACACATTCTTACATTATTTTTTTTTTTTCTTCCTATTGGTAATTCATTTTGGCATCACATTCTCATATTTTTTCCTTTCTGTTAGTCACTTTGTCAACAGATTCTTATATTTCCTTCCATTCTGTAATTCAATTTGGCAACACATTCTCATATTTCCTTCCTTTCTGTAATTCATTTAGTCAATAAATGCTTTTATTTCCTTCCTTATAGTTATTCATTTTGTCAACACATTCTTATATTCCTTTCTTTTCTGTTATTTATTACCAACACAAGGAATGTCTCCATGACCACGAATCAAGAAATTTGTAAGCTCGGAATATGAAGCTGCATTGCAAAATTTCGTACCCAAGACCTTATACAAACCTTATCTAAATTTTATCTTATTTTCCATAAAAGACTAAAATATTTATCCAACCACAGGGAAATCCAGGAGACACGAGATGCTGAGGTGCCGGTGAAAAATATTGAAGGCAAACTGGAGGCTACAAAGTCCTCCAAAGTGCGCCACCAAACACAGTACCTATATTGAAATCCGATACACCCTTTTTTTTTGGCATAGTTTGGAGGATTCAGCAGCCACCAGTTCACCGACAAACTCATGAAAATATCTTTAAAGCCTCAAATAAATGTTATATCTTTACTGTTGTATAATTCCTGGGTATAAAATGCATCAGTTTGTTTTGTGTGTAATGTAAGTGTCTGAACCTTCCTCATACGACCGACCCTCCTTAATTAAACGACTGAGTACAGAATAAGGATGATAAATAGGTGTGTCCGCTACTCAGGAAGAGGCCGAGGGAGATACACCAAACCGAGCTGCAGGGATAACTATTAAAAAATGACACCAGGGGGTTCCTACTGCCTGAGAGGGACTGAGGAAGGAAGGAAGGAGGAAGGAAGGAAGGAAGGAAAAAGGAGAAAGGAAGGAAGGAAAAAGGAGGAAGGAAGGAAGGAAAAAGGAGGAAGGAAGGAAGGAAAAAGGAGGAAGGAAATAAGGAAAAAGGGAGAAAGAGATGGATAGAAAGAGGGAACAATCTGGGAGGGAAGGAACTATGAAAGAAGGAAGGCTTGAAGGGGATTAGCATGCTAGGTAAGTATTGGGGGAGGGAGAGAGAGAGGTAGGGAGGACAGAAGAAACGTACGAGAAGAGATGGAAATAGTTAACGAAGGAAGGAAGGAAGGAGATAAGAGTGATAAAAAGGGTGTTATCAAAGAATTTAGGTTGAAGATAAGGGCAGAAGAAAGCAAAAAATGAAAAGAACGAGGGAGCACCATGCACGGGGGACAAAAAAAAAAAAAAAAAAAAAAAAAAAAAAAAAATACACACAGAAAAAAATAAACATACATAAGTGTCTACCAAGTCTAGGTGTGCACATGTTCAACTTTCCCCCAGGTTAGTAAGAGACTCATTGTGCTGTCCTCCCACCAGACCCTGTGTCCTACCTACCTACCTACCTACCTACCTACCAGTCAGTCCAGCAGCGGGGGGACTATAGACACAAAGGTACCACACACACACAGGGGAGAATCCATGCAGCGATACCACACACGAAGACGAACACACACACACACACGCAGAACACACACACACACACACACACGAATTACCCAAAGATGCTGTTTTTGTTTTTGCTTTATAACCCAACACCAACAACTAAAAACAAAACATTTCCTAGGAACATTAAAAACAATACGTACATACATGAAAAAAGGGAAGTTTGAGCAGCCAGGAGAGTTGACGCTTGAGGTGACAACAAGCCAGTTCCGTGTGTTAATGAACCGGTTGAACAGTTGTCCTCAAAACATGTCCCCAGACGCTATCACACTCGTCATATTCATAGGGACGTTTTGCTCTTCCATTAACACCTTACAGTCAGCACGAGCATCATTGGGATTCTGAATATTTACTCCTTTTTTATCTAATTTTCTAGTGTAGTATTGAGCGATGGTGTAGGTACAGTTGGAAGCAGGAATTCGTGGTACAGCCCAGGTGGAAGATGCTTGTTTGTTGTCCCTCACCAGTAACCGGTGAATTTGGTCCGGTATTTTGCTCATCGTCGCCATCCCACATGATTGTTTCTGCCCCTGGTATATCTTATTAATTGGTCGCAAAGAAATGTCATACTGCGAAGAGCTGAACATCTTACATTTCGACTGTATCATTAATTCCTGTGTCCAGCTGTACCTATGATTGAGCCTCTATTTATTTATCGCTCATGTTTTTAAAGTAGTAGGTATCGACGAGGGCTTAAGCACCTATGGTCAGCGTGATATTATATACCCTTTGCAAATTTACGCCAGCATTCGATTTTAAGCATAAATATATAAAATACCTCTAGATGTTTATTTAAAAGACCTTGGGTACCGAACCTTCGCACACCTGGATGTCCTAACTCAGTATAAGCTGCGTCTCTCAACCATTTTACAACCAAACGCTTCTTCACTTATTTTGCCCCTCTGCCATCCACGTATCCATCTGTCTGTATGTCTGCCTACTACTTCGTGTGTGTGTGTGTGTGTGTGTGTGTGTGAAAATTACAGTATATCAGAAGACACCACTCACTGTCAATCCATCAGCTTACACTATCAATATAAAAAAGACAAAAACTTCAAAGTGGCGATAAAAACTTACACACACACACACGCACACACACACGCACACACACACACACACACACACGCACACACACACACACACACACGCACGCACGCACGCACACACACACACACACACACACACACACACACCCTGACCCGACATGACCTCCTCCCCCTCTCATCAATGTTTTTATGCTTTTTGTTGGATTCTTTCGTATTCTTTCAACATCGTGGTTTTTCCTCTCACCACTAATGTTCTTCTCTCAGTATTCATATTCTCCCTCATTTATCATTCTTTTTTCTCAATATGGCACTCACTCTTTTTCCTTCCTCTCTACTGCTTCTCTTCCAAACCAACTCACTTTCTTCATCACTATTTATTTTTCTTCATCACCAGTCACTCTCTTCCCTTATCATTTTATTCTTTCCTACCCATCATAAATATGTTTATTTTGATAGGAATTTCATCTCTACATTATTATGCATTTTGTTATTTGTCTCTCCTATTCCTTGCACCTCCCCAAAAGTCTCTCTTTCTCCTTTAACCATCAATCACACCCATGAAATTCGTCACTCCTCCATCTCCCCTGACCTGTAACTCACTCCTTCCACTCAGACCCACACCTTATGACCTCTCCACCTCCTCACCCCACCCTTCTCCACCCCACCCCACACCACCGGGTCAAGGAGACGTACAATACTTCCGAGGAAAGGAAAGGGAGGGAGGAGGCAGAGGAGAGGAGAGAAGAAAACACAAGATCAGATCAAAACCAAAATAAAACATCTTTAGGTGGTGTGGGACAGAAGGTTGTAAGAACGGGAGACTCACACAGAAGACGACGGATGGGAAGGGTGGGAAGTTATTTGGTCAGAAGCAACACTGGTTTGTTTCTATTGAAGTAAGAGGATACATTGTTTACAGACTGTAGCAATGTCTGAGGAGTGGCTGGACGGAATGCCAGGGAGAGAAAGAGAGAGAGGGAGTGGCTGAAGGAAATGCTGACCTGGGTTGGGTCTCACTAACACATACCTCATTCTTTCTCAGGCTCACCCTTTGTTCCCACCACACACACACACACACACACACACACACACACACACACACACACACACACACACGCACACACACACACACACACAGAAGGGGAAGAAGCCCAACTGCTGCACAAGGGAAGGAAGAGAGGCACGATAATGAGAGAAAAGAACGAGATAACTGGTGTCGAAAAAGAGCAGTCTACCGATCACTCCAAATTGTTACGTAAACAATCTAAAATAGAATATACTGGTTTGTTTTGTTGCATGGTTATGAAGAACGTGTTGCTTTTCATCGTCGTTAATATCAAAACTTCCGCACTTAATTAAGAAGCTGCTGATGGTGGGAGAGTTTGAGGAAGGGAGAGGTCAGGGGAGTGGGACGTATGGGTACTGAATAGGGAGGGATACATTGTGATAGAGAAACAGTGAGAGTGAAAAGAGGAAGTGAGGGACGAAGAGGGTGAGAGGGTGGGAACATATCATTGAAAAAAAAAAAAACACGTGCTGGTTAATTAATCTGCGAGTAGGAAAACGAAATGAAGGACTGGTTAGAGTGGATATACGACTATTATGGGTAAGATCCATGGAACTGGCCTCATGTACTGAAGAAACACCCCACCCACGGTCAGGCAGATGATGTGGTGTGACGGGTGTAGATGGAGTGGAAGAGGAACACGATGTAGGGAGCGTCAAGGGGCGGATGAGGGCACAATAAAAACTGCTCAGGAGGAACGTGCAAAATAATGAACTGTACCCTCGACTCCTCCTCTTATACTACTACTACTACTACTTCTTCATCTCTGTACCCTTCCTTGTCTCCTCCTCTAGTACGGTACTCCTTCTTCATCTAGGTACTCGTGTCGCTTCTCCTTTCTCCTTCATTATGTTTGTACCCGAGACTACAACTACTACAACTACAACAACTACTACAACTACAACAACTACTACAACTACAATAACTACTACAACTACAACTACTACAACTACAACAACTACAACAACTACAACAACTACTACAACTACAACAACTACTACAACTACTACAACTACAACAACTACTTCTCTCTATTCATCTCTCTCTCTCTCTCTCTCTCTCTCTCTCTCTCTCTCTCTCTCTCTCTCTCTCTCTCTCTCTTACTACCAATAATAATAACACCACCAGTCTGCCTTTTACCTGGACACACATTATACGATATTACCACGACTCTCTAATACTTCCACACCTCCTCTGTCATTATATTCTTAAGAGGGACTACAGTACTGTCGGTAATGTGGAGGTTCATGAGTCCTCCTAACTATGGCACACAACCTAACTCATATCTATAGGAGTGTGTTTCGTAGAATAATTTGGATGAATCAGTAACCCTCCAAATTATCCACCAAAAAGACCTTTAAAGGATCCTGTATGATAATTGGAGGCTTCTGATTCCTCCTGACTATACCACGAAACTATAAGCTCCTTCCTTATAGGTGGTGTTTCGTGGCAATATTTGAAGGACTCATTTTTTATCTCCAATTTGCTGACTACATCACAGGGTTCTTTTAAGTTACGATATTGGTGAGTGTAATTTCGGGTGATGTGGTCGGGTGTAACTTAAACCTTTTGAAGGGATAATTACGAGCCACACTGTTGCTACATTAGGTTTCCCACGTTAATGTTTGTTGTTACCTGTCAGTTCGCGCGCGTGTACGGGTGTGTGTGTGTGTGTGTGTGTGTGTGTGTGTGTGTGTGTGTGTGTGTGTGTGTGTGTGTGTGTGTGTGTGTGTGTGTGTACGTGTGTGTGTGTGTTGGTTGGTGTGAATCTAGTCAGCGCTGGTAAGGCCTCATGGAGAAACGGTTCATTGTTTATGCAAGTATTGTTGTTGCAAATATGGAGAGTTGCAGTGTATGGGGGTCCAGGAGGAGGAGGAGGAGGGAGGGACGAAGGATAGTTGATAAGATGGGGAGAAAGCGAAGGAAGGAAGGAAGGGAACCAAAAGTGCAATATAAAAGACAGACAGACAGACAGACAGACAGACAGACAGACAGACAGACAGACAGACAGACAGACAGACAGACAGAGAGAGAGAGTTGCAGACGTTGAGATGCTGAGAAAATGAGGAAGATGGTAAGAGGAGTTGAGGTGAAAGGGAAAGGAAGGAAAGTAACAGGAGAAGAAAGGAGGAAGGGAAGGTGGAGGTGTTGGGAGAAGGAAGGGTAAAACAAGGAGGAAGGGATTTTAGGAGATGGGAGGGTATGTGGAAAAGATGAAAAAAACAACAACTAGTTATGGAAGCGATTGAAGTGGCAGGAGAAGGAAGCAGAGGAGGAAGTGGCTGAAGTGAGAGGTGGTGTGAGGGGAGGGGGTGAAGAGGTGAAGAAAGGAGAGGGGAAAGTGTGGAGTAGGTGGTGAAGTGAGAGGTGATGGATGAGAGGAAAGGCTGAAGAGAGGAAGGAAGGGAAGGAGGGTTAGTTCAAGAGAGAATCAAAGGAAACCCGAGGAGAGAAATATGGCTGAAGTGAGAGTTGATGAAATTCCAACTACAGTGAGCAAAACGAGAAGAGGAAAACTAAAGTAAAAGGTGAAGGAAAAGGGAAATGAGGGAGAGAATAGTCAGCAAAAAGTAGAATAGGGTTGACGGGAAAGTAAACAGTATTTCCAGAACAGCAAGAGTATGGAAGGGAGGGAGAGATGGACAGGGAATAGTAAACAGGACAGAGAAGGTGGAATATAGTCGACAGAAAAGAGTATGGAGTAAGCAGGACAGAGAAAGTATGGTGAGTATGCAGGGAAGAAAGATGATAGTGAACAGGCTAGTTTAACCATAGTGGGTAAGGGGTTAAGGGGATGGTAACCAGAACCGAGAAGGTATGATGGGCAGTAAGGTAAGAGGATAGACACAAAGATTGCTTAGGCATGATGGGAAGTGGATTCTGACCGTGTGTAGGCAACTTTTGACTCTGTTTTGTGTGTGTGTGTGTGTGTGTGTGTGTGTGTGTGTGTGTGTGTGTGTGTGTGTGTGTGTGTGTATGTGTGTGTATGTGTGTGTGTGTGTGTGTGTGTGTGTGTGTGTGTGTGTGTGTGTGTGTGTGTGTGTGTGTGTGTGTGTGTTAAGGTGAAAGGTGAGTTACAGTACATACCATGGACGTACGCATTTGAAGTAAAACCAAGGAAAGGTCATGTAAAGGTTACGAAAGATAAGGCAGAGGTCAGTATGAATCTCAAACAGGGTCAGACTGGAGGAGTGGTAGGAGTAAGGAAAGGGTAGCACAGAGGATGGGGCGAGAAAGGGGTCAGGTGAGGTCAGATAGGGAGGGTGCCATGCTTCAGATAGTACAGGAGTATGGGAATGGGGCGTGGTAGGTAGTTAGGTAGTTAAGGTAGGGACAGAGGTGAAGCAGGGGTCAGCAGGGGTCTGATAGGGACGAGGGGAGAGCGTTGGTTACAGGTAAGGCTAGGGTCAGGGAAGGGTCAGGCAGAGGGTCACACAAGGGCTCACCCAAGAGACAGAGAAAGGTTAAGGTGGGGGGGGGGGGGGTAGGAGTGGAGGTGTGACTGTGTAGAGGAGGGAGCAAGGGAGGGAGGGAGGTGTGACTGGGTTAGGAAGGAGTAAGGGTAGGAGTGGGGTATAGTTGTACACGTAACAGAAAGATTGGCAGGGTGAAAGGTACATGGTTTTGGCAAGGGGATGGGCAGGTTTGGACATAAAGACAGGGTTTAGACAAGGAAGCAGGAGATAATATTTGACAGGTAACAAGGGGAATGTCGAGGATAGAGATGAGTGATGCAGAGATAAAAAAAACAAGTGTAATCCAAGTGTCAAAAAAAAAATATGGAGACATAACAAGGGTGAGGAAGGGATGAAGCAGGGTAACAAATAAGGGTTAGGACTGGATAAGGATAGTCAAAGGGTTAAATTAAAGAAGGATACACAGGGTTAGTAGGGTTAGAGGTGGGTTTAAACAAGGGTGAGGCAGGAGGTTAACCATGAGAAAGACTGGGGTCAAACTGATGTCAGGAAAGGGGTGAGGCAGGCAGGCAGAGGGTCAGACAAGGGAGAAGGTCAGATTCGTTTGTAGGATTAATGAGGCCACATCTGTCACACACCACCTGCCCAGCCACACCTGTTCCCTCTCACCTTAATTGCAACCATGCTGGCTAAACACGCCTACATGGTGAGAGAGAGAGAGAGAGAGAGAGAGAGAGAGAGAGAGAGAGAGAGAGAGAGAAAGAGAGAGAGAGAGAGAGAGATATGAACGTATGCACTGTAAATAATATTATATGTGTGTGCTTGTGTGTTTGTAATTGGGTGTGCTTGTGCGTTTATTTATATGTATACGTGTGTCACTGTATATGTTTGTGTTCGTGTGCATGGGTGTGCGCTGGCATGTGCTTGTGTGCATGTGCACTATATGACTTTGTGCGCATATAATATATTAGGATGTACAGTTCAGTTCGCATATTGATATAGAAGGGAAAAATAATATCTTCAATTATAGAAAAAACAGATTCAAACCTCAGGAACGGGCACTAAGTTTTGCACACACACAGAAAGAAAGAGAGAGAGAGAGAGAGAGAGAGAGAGAGAGAGAGAGAGAGAGAGAGAGAGAGAGAGAGAGAGAGAGAGAGAGAGAGAGAGAGAGAGAGAGAGAGAGAGAGAGAGTGCATAGCTGTTACTCCACTGACACAAACTTTTATAGCTAGAATTAAAAAGGCAATGAAAAAAAAAATATACGAGAGATGACTGCTTTTAATGTGAATAAATTGTTTCTCGTTCACAACAGATTTATTATAACCCTTCAAATGTTGCACTTAATTTGTTGCCCTGTTACATGTGTGTTGTGTTTTAAAATTACTGCCTTTAACCTCTTATACTTTATATATTACCTTGATGGGTAATGGAGATAAACTGGTACCATAATTCTGGTGATTTCTCCCATCTGGTGATCAAGCCTTTCTACTCCTGAATTATCGTCGAGGGAGAAAAACACACTGTGGTGAAGAGAAATGTGTGAGTGTGGTGGTGGCGTCGCGATGGCGTGAGGGGAGGGGAAGAGAGAGAAGAGAGGAGGAAGAGGAGGAGAGGAAGGGAGACAAGGTAAGGCATTGAAGGGAGAGAAGAAGAGATGAGGAAGAGGAGGAGAGGAAGGGAGATGAGGTAAAGGGAGAAAAGAAGAGAAGAGGAAGGGGAGGGGAGAAAAAGAGAAGAGGAAGGGGAGGAGTGGGTAGAAGAAGAAAGAGGAAGGGAGACGAGGGATGGGAATAGGATTTGAGGGGAGGAGGAAGGGACAGGACTGAAGGGGAGGTATTACGAGAGATTGGAAGGATAAGAAAGTGATGGGGAGTGATAGGTTAAATAAGGAGGGAAGGTCAGGTCAGTGTACAAACATACATACATACATACATAACACTACAGCAATGGTGACAATTATGACACTGAACACGTATTGGGGAAGGTGTCTTATATAATTATACTCACCTCACTAATGCCAAGTCTATCCCATACCTGTCCTTACCTGAAATCCAAGTCTATCCCACACCTGTCCTTACCTGAAATAAACAAAGAAAATATTAGATATATATAGAGTAAAAACAATGACTTATTCACAGTAGGTCATCTTCAAAACTTTCACTTTGGTTATCAACTGGATATCAATATAAAGATTGCATTTATAATAGAAGACATTAAACATATGCTTATGATGCCTAATAAGCATAAAAAAGAAAGTTGGGAAGGGCCTTGGACTGCATTAGGGTTGTGAGATGATGAGGAGGAGGAGGGGGAGGAGGAGGGGGGAGGTTCAGGGGTATGTCAGGGTGGGGAAGGAGGAGGAGGAGGGGGGTGGGGAGGTTTGTCAAGGGTTGGAGGTGAGTGGGCTTTGTTAAGGGGTTTATGAGGAGCTTATTTAGTTAGGGTGGGTGTTGAGAAGAGGGTGGGGAAGGACTAAGGGGTTGAGTTTGGGAATTGGTGTGTGTGTGTGTGAGGGCATTTGATTCCTCCAAACTAAGCCACGACGCCATCTCACTCGTTAAAGGTCTATTTTGTGGCACAGTTTGCAGGAATCAGTAGCCTTTCAAACCATCAACTATAAATCACAGACCCCATAAAGCTTAAACTACTAAAACCGACTATAAAATTGTGATTGTCTCTCATTACCAACATCAGACGATATTTCTTGTTGGAAGGAAACACTACGACATACAAAGGTTATAAACAACTTCATTTCACCCATAAACAACCAACTTCTTACGACTTAAAAAATTATGATGTATAAACTAATCCCAGGCAATTTATCTATTTATTATATTTATCTATTTATTTTTGTCCAAGTGTCTATAAATCAGTGTCAATGTTAGTGTAGTTATCAGCTCTGTATTTCCTCATGTATTATTATTTATTATTTACATTATATATAGTTATGGATAATTATTAAATCAAAAGAGGATGTTTGTGTGGATTATAATAAGGTTCGTCTACATCCGTTTAGTGGGAGATTTTCTTGTTGGTGAATTGGAAGGTCTCTTGATTCCTCCAAACTATGCCACGAAACAGAAGATCGCCCATGGGTACCATTGATATGTGTGTGTCTGTTTCCTGGTATGGTTAGGAGGAATTAGTAGCTTTCCAATTTATCAACTAGAGAATCTTCCTTAAATATTAGCACACCAGGCCACCACCACAACATCCTCTTTGTTTACTGTTTCCTCCTCCTCCTCCTACAAATTTCTCTCTTCATCCTTCTCCACATCTCTCTCCTCCTCCTCCTCCACATCTCTCTCCTCCTCTTCCTCCTTTTTCACATCTCTCTCCTCCTCCTCCTCCTCCTCTTCCTCCTCCTCCTTCTCCTTATCTCTCTCCTCCTCCTCCTTCTCCTCTTCCTTCTCCTCATCTCTCCTCCTCCCTCTCCTCTTCTTCCTCCTTGAATCTGTTCCACGAGACAGACTCCCTCAACTGGTCTCAACCCTTAACATAATTTATAGATCATTAGGACGAGACATTATACTTTTATGATATACCAAGTGTTTGTACAGGATGAAAAGAAAAACTTAGAACCTAACCTTAATATTTTACGTCCACGATTTTTTCCGCATTCATTTGCATATATGTTTTTAAGACTAATATTTATCCAGCGTACATAATCGTCTGCCGTTAGCATATAATCTAAGATGTAACACAATATTTATAGATTAATGGATTTAATTATTCTCGTTTGTACGTTTATAATGGTGCTGTCATTTTACGAAAAATAAATATATAAAAATATATATAAAAATTGCCTGGCGTCCGTACACAAATTAATATAGAAGTTGCCAGCTATTCTTTAAGAGGGTAGTAAGTACAGTGTATAGGTAAATCTGGAGCTACTGAATCCTCCAAACAATTCCAGGCAACATACATGCACCACCAATACTTTCGTTAATCAGGTCTCGTCTCCTGGCATATTTTGGAGGAATCAAGGTGCTCCAATGTACCAAAAGTATATACAACCTCTTTAAAGATTCACGTGATGTTGTCAGAAAATTGGAGGTAAACGAGTCCTTTAAATATTACCATGAAACACAACCTATATAGAAGCTTGTTTCGTGGCACAGTCAGGAGGAATCAGAAGCCACCTGGTCTCATACACGATCACAGGGTCCTTAAGGGGGCAATTATTTTTTGGTACTTTGGAGTGCCTTGATCCCTCCAAAGTATGCCAGGAAACAGAGCCATAAGAGCAAAAATAATGGTGTTCTGTAGCTTGGAATAGTTTGGAGGAATCAGTTACTCCAGATTTACCAGCACAAAACTTCCCCTTCCTTAAGTTATATTGGACATCCGTTTTCCTGGTTTATTTACATATGGTGAACATCAAAGTCATCAGAGTGACCAGGACGAGGTGTAACTGAGTGGACCGGTAATACAAATGATGCTGGGTCGTGTCTACACCGGGAATGGATGGTGGGGGGGAATAATTAATTAGCTGGTAAAGGCCTCACCACCACCACCAACAACCATGGATGAACTGTGTCGCTTGGCTGGTGTGTGTGTGTGTGTGTGTGTGTGTATATGTGTGTGTGTGTGTGTGTGATCCTATTGTTAAAAGGTGGTGACCCAGACCAGACTTTTTTCTGCGCACACACACACACACAACCAAAACAAAACATCCCGAGCGACACACACACACATACACACACACGACCAAAACATAACATCCCAAGCGACACAACACAAGAAAAAGAAACAACTGGTGGCCAACAAGAGGTGAATGAGGACGATGCTACGTATATATACTCTAGTTCCTTCAGCCTTGAGAGCGATATAAACAAACACAACATTAGTGAGTAGGACGCATCACCTTGGACGGCCGTGACCTCTAACGTCCCTGGAATGACTGGAGGGAGACTGGAAGGGTGGAGATAATTTGGAAGAAGTAGAGGGAGACTGGAAGAGTGGAGATAAACTGGAAGAAGTAGAGGGAGACTGGAATGGTGGAGATAAACTGGAAGAGTGGAGATAAACTGGAAGAGTGGAGATAAACTGGAAGAAGTAGAGGGAGACTGGAAGAGTGGAGATAAACTGGAAGAAGTAGAGGGAGAATGAAAGATATGAAGGGAGGCTAAGCGAACTGGAGGTATACGGAGAAAAAAGGTGTAAGAAGTGGATTGAGGCTGAAAGATTTAGTGAGGATTAAAGAGGAGGAGGAGGAGGAGTAGAGGGAGAAGGAGGAGGAGTGGAGTAGGAGGAGGAGGAGGAGTGGAGGGAGAAGGAGGAGGAGTAGAGGGAGAAGGAGGAGGAGTGGAGGGAGAAGGAGTAATAGAGGGAGGGGGAGAAGTAGAGGAAGGAGGATTGAAGACGAGATGAGAGGCTGGAAATGATGCCAAGAAAGCCAAGGGCGAGAGAAGTCTGGTGATTCTCTGATTCGCAATGCGCATCCACCACCACCACCATCATCATCATCACCACCAACAGTTTCCATCATCCAGCCAGCCCCACCACTTCCACCACCACACACGAACATTCTCCCTCATCCAGCTAACCCCACCACCACTATCACCTTGCATTGCTCTCCACCTTTCTACCTTCACACACCTTGCCATTATCACCTCCTCTTCATCATTTACAAACTTCATCAACCATCCTCAACGTTCTCATCTGTTCGATCATCCATTTCCCGACACCAATTTTTTTTTCACTACACAATCATCCATGCATGCAGTTCTTTATAAATCTGACCGTCACCATGTATGTACTTCACCATCACCGTTCATCATCACTCCACGAACATTAGCCTTTCTGTCACCACATTCATCTGTACTTCATCACCACCAAGTAACCCATATTCCTGTTCCCCTTCATCATCATTCATTCCTTCACCATCACCACCTCAATTGTTGTTACTATACCCATTTCACCACTACCCATCATCACCATTTCCTCTTCCTCCTCTTTTTCGCAATCCTTCTTCCCTTCCACCTATATATTCTTCCTCCTCTTCCTATTAATCCCCCTCCTCCTCCTCCTCCTCCTCCTCTTCTCCAGCACCTCACGTACGTATATTGGTCAGTTAGGTGGGTAGTTTTTGCTGTGGTCTGCCTTGTGTTGGCCTAGAGAGTCAGTCCCACATCTAGTGAGTCCAGGGCGAGAATAATAAAAGGCCTCACCAACACATACACTCCTTGAAAGGTTGAGGCAGCAGATAACCTCTACCAAGACCACGGAACAAGAGCTCAGAGGAAGAGGAAGTACAGGTGGAGGAAGTGAAGTGAAACGAGAGAGGGAAGGAGGAAGTGGAGGAAATGGGAGACGAAAAGAAGTGGAAAGTGGATGTGGTGGAAGTGCTCCAAGTTATTTTACAAAACTGATCCCCTACGTGTATACTGAAGTAGGAATCTGTTTCCTGGTATTACATGGAGGAAACAGTTGACCTACAATGTCCCTCTTAACACTGACTCTTCGGCTGCATGCAGTAAATGTCAAAGTAGGAACCAGGAGCATCCATTTATATAAGGTGTCGTATTTCCGGAAATAAGGGAATTATGAAGCTGGAGGCTATCGATTCCTCCAAACAGATATCCTCACCATCCATATATGTTGTTTAGTGCCACAGTTTGGAGAATCAGTAGCCTCCACCTGCCTACCTGCCTACCTACCAACCAACCTGCCTGCCAAACCTCATAAGAACCCACCCTGCACCTCTGCCAGGGATGCAAGCGAGTTTAATTACACCTGTGAGGACGAGGAAAATGTTGTGGTTCAGAAGTTATTTCCTTCAAGCCATAATAAACTCTTGAAATCATCTCCTCCCCTGGTAAATATTATATATGAAAAGACTCACATGAAGCAACGATAAGGCCAGTAAGGAAATCCAATATATTCCACACAACGAGTACAAAGAAAATGTTTTCCACACTGCATTATTTATTGTCATGTGAACTTACTGCAATACTATTATACTATACAGAAAAAAAATCAATTTCACCTTATGCTTGCTTGAAATTTTATTTACACTTAGATTGCGACCTCTTTTTTTCACCATTAACATTTTCTGGCGTTAGAACAATTATAGTGATGTAAACCTAATTATACAAGTGTCTTGTGGATATTAGCCATCTCTTTTATCTTTGGAGTCACTAGTGCTTAATTCACCTAAAATATAAGATCTGTCGGTCAGTGATAAATAAAGATTCGTCAGTGCCTCCAAAGGGTTTTAACATACCCACTATACAAAACCAACAACCTCTCTCTCTCTCTCTCTCTCTCACCCACACACACCTGAGCCGGACGAGCGAGTTCCTCCACCCACCAGGCCAGGCAGGGAATGACTTGCACCAGGCGAGTTATCATAATTATCAACATGCATTCGATACCAGAGTTGGGTCCCTTGATGCACAAACCAGACCTGGCCACCACCGGCTCTTACACCAACAACAGTAACAACAACAACAACAACAACAATACTAATAACACAGAGAACAACAGCAGGAGTAATAACAAGTATCGACACAAAACAATTTTACCTTCATCACTAGAGAAAGATTAACTTAGACGACTACCTTACTGCCACTACTACTACTACTACAATTAGTGGTAGTAGTGCAGGTGGTGGTGATGGATGAGAGGGGTGGTACTGGTGGCTCCTCTCCTCTCACCAAGTAATGAGTGAGAGTGATAAATGAGAGGGCTGGCTAACACAAGGGTTATATAGGGAGGGAAGGTAGGCAGGGTAGGGTGGGTAGACAGGGGCAGCCAGAGAACCTACAGTTATACCAGACGAGGGGGAGGGGTACCGGAAGCAGGAAAATAGTCGTATGTGTGGGGAGTGTAAATAGTGGTATGTGCATGTATAAAAAAAGGGAAAAAAATAATACATTGGAGAGGAGCGGCTTGAATACGAGTAGAGATAGTGAAAAAAAAAAATATATACAGATACAGGTGGATGGAGAAAATGGTGGTTATGGAGTATCCTTCCTTCGTATAGCAAAATATTACCTGTGCCAAAAGTTCCACGAGTCATTGACAACTAAAATATTCCTTGAGGTGTGTTACAGGTTGAGAGTGATGGTGGTCAAACTCTCACTTCCCTATACTATACTCTCACACGGCTACCATCTCCAATTGTTACCCATGTAGTCCCTCTCCAGCAGTAAAAACAAATCCCTTTCGCACCTACAAACTCCTACCTCTCACACATCATACCCCCACTGGACACCCACCCCTTCTCTCTCTCTCTCTCTCTCTCTCTCTTCTGTGGGGTCCGGTGCAGTATTGGAGGGGGGGGGGACTGTAAACGCCATTCAACTCTCATTAAGCAACCAACACCAACATGGGTTCATTACGGAAGATACCCCTCGCTTGAATCCTAATGCAGTGAGAGATGGAGTGAACAGGGGGGTGGGGGTGGGGGAGGGGTGGGTCTGGAAGAGGTGAGGAGGGACAGGAGGGAGGATAAGTGTGGGATATGGGAGTGGAGGCTGACGGGAAAGGTGGAGGACAGATGATGATGTGAGGGGATTATGAAAGTAAGGGATAGGAATTGGGAGAGGAAGGGAGAGGGATGAAAGTGTGTGTGTGTGTGTGTGGGAGGGGGGTCACTGGAGGAAGCAAAAGTAGCGTGGGGATTGGTAGAGGAAGGGATGGGGTTGAAAAAATTGGAATAGATGATGTATAGGACCAGGGTGGGGGAAGGGGTCGTGAGGGGGTCGAAATAACATACCATTGCCTTCCATTATTCACCTTCCCGGGCGACTGTGATATTATATATATACTCAAGAAAACAAAACAAAACATAGTGCTTGGTCACATGGGGATGGTTGGTGAAAATAATACACCCACTATTTTTACTCTTATATTTTCTTTTCTTACATTAAACTTTCTGTGGCTTTTCATCATTCTGTGACCCTGGTAGATCCGTTTCTTCTCGCGACCCCCTAGCTCCTCCCTCTGTAAATGTTATGTTAAATTTTTCTTGGTGCTTACGTCATTCTGTTTCGTAAATGATATATCGAATTCCTGAATGATAATTATACCAGATCTGTTTATGACATATTGGGTATAATAAATAATACACCGGATTGCAAAATAGTATATAGAATTTCTAACTTGTAAATATTAAGGAGGATTTGTAAATGATATATCCATTTCGTAAATGATATCCCGGATTTGTAAATGATATTCAGGATTCGTACACACACACACACACACACACACACACACACAAGGGCTCGGGCTAACTAGTGGAGCGCAGTGTTTGTTTTGAGGCAAGCACAAAGGTAAACAAACCCGGCCGCGAGTCTCCCCATAAGGCTAGGGTCGTGTGGCTTGGAGTTGAGCCTCTGGTAACCTTGCATATTTCACTGACACACGACACTATGCCCGCTCCCGAACCCATCATCTCATGGGTCCTACAACGGATTGGGTGCTACCGATTCCTCCACACAGGGACACGAAGCAGACTCTCTTAGTATACGTGTCGTTTCATGGGATGATTTGGAGGAATAAGTAGCTGTCTAGTCGCCTGTAAAATCATGTCCCATTCAGTTATCTCATACATGCACACCAACTGGAGGCTACCGATTGAATTCCATATATAAACTTGGTACAACACAGATCTACGAACGAATACTTTAACCTTTTCCTTGATCCCCCAGTTAATTATCTGAGGTTGTCAGTGCCTTTAATTTGCCCGAATAAGAATAGAGTTTAGTTTCCCTTTATGCACAAAGTTGAGATTAGCTAATGGCTGTACATGTAGTTAATTAATTTCCTTACCAAATGATTGCATGCACTTATTATGATTATCATCGGTAATTATTATATTGACCCTCTGAGTGCCAGGGTCATCCTTCTGTTCATAAATTCTAGTACTTATAAAATCTTATTCAAATTATTTACGGTAAAAACAAATAATAAAAGACTAAAAAAAATATCTAACTTGACTCTCGTA
>JAWZYT010005733.1:27500-56057 GCA_034508575.1 Petrolisthes manimaculis
TCTCTCTCTCTCTCACACACACACACACACAATAATTACAGCTATGCATTAAAATAAAACATCTGATAATGTCATTACTATTATAGTGGGGTGCCTCTCTTACCACTATCATCACGACTATCACACCTTCTATATCATCCTGCATCAACCACCACCACCACCACCACCAACACTGCCACTCCAAACTCCTCTCTTTATCTCCACCATCACCACCAACACTGCCACTCCAAACTCCTCTTTATCTCCACCACCACCACCAATATTGCCACTCCAAACTCCTCTCTTTATCTCCACCACCACCACCACCACCACCACCACCACCACCACCACCACCACCAACACTGCCACTCCAAACTCCTCTCTTTATCTCCACCACCATCACCACCAACACTGCCACTCCAAACTCCTCTCTTTATCTCCACCATCACCGGCATTATCACAGCCTTCATCCTCCTCTTTCTTTAACCACTACTACAACCTCAATCCTTTTATTTTTATCTCCACAATCAACCATATACCCTCCTCAACCACCACCACCAAAAACAGCAACCTTTCCTTCCCCAACCAACACCACCACCAACAACAACCTTTCCTTCCCCAACCACAACCACCACCATCAACAATTTTACTTCCCCAACCACCACCACCACCATCACCACCACCAACAACAACCTTTCCTTCTCCAACCACCACCACCACCACCACCATCACCACCACCAACAACCACCTTTCCTTCCCCAACCACCACCACCATCACCAACCTTGCCATCACCGGATACCACCACCTCTAACCTCGCCTTCAGACATAATATACGACCAGAGACCCGGCTGTTGGCATCATTTATCAAGACCTCTCTCTGACTGCAAGCATAATTTCCGCTCATACGGCACGCCTTTGCCTTTCACCGAGCACCAGCGATCCATTACCTCTGATTGTGAGTGTATTGTGCTTGCAAGCGGCCTCGGGGGGGTAGCAAAGGGCCAGAGGAAGCAATTAGGGAGCCGGGCAGAACAGCTGTGTTATTATAATTAAATATCCCGCAAGCTAGACCCATGTTTCCTGTAACGTTTGTTGGTGTTGTTGTGGTGGTTTTGTTGTTGTGGTTGGTGTCGTTGTTGTTGTTGGTTTTGTTGTTGTTGGTGGTGTTGTGGTTTTGTTGTTGGTGGTGGTGGAGGGGGTAGAAGTGAAGGCATAGGAATGGGTGGTGACTGGAGATGAGGTTAAAAGTTACAAAATGAGGTGGAAGTGGTGGTGGTGGTGGAGATTCCCTAATTCCTCCAAAGTATGCCAGGAAACAGAATCCACTCCTGCTAAGACTAACAAAGAGATGCGTTTTACAGCCCAGGATGAAGGGCTAAGCAGACTCCAATATAATATAATATACCTACCACCCACAACATACATACTCTCCCTCAACTCTGTAACTAACAATTTTTTACGGCTCATAATCATATAATCCCCTCAAGCAGGTCTAATAAAAAGATGATAACTGCTAGAAAACGGGTTGACTGAGATACATTTCAACCTTTACTGGCTGTGGTTGTCATCATGTACAGTATAATTAAATCGTCAGGAGATAATATACAGGAATCATAATACACAACACTCTCACTAAGGGATAACTATAATAAATATACTTCATTATTTAATCGGGATACATTTCAATCCCTAGTGTCTATACTCGTTCTCGTGAATAATAATAATAAAAAACATGAGTCAGAATGAAAAAACAAAACAAAAAAACTTTCACACTGACTTCACACTCTTTAAAAAATAAATAAACTTCTTGCAAAAAAAAAAAAAAAACTTCCACACTGATGAATAATTCTTAAATAAAAATATATCAACTTCCTGACTGATAAGGTATAAGATGTCTAAGGTGTCTGCCTCTACACAAACTCCACATTTGTGTCTCTGTTCGGGTGGTTTGTGTCCTCGTCTATAATGTATACCCAATGTCGCGTGCATTTTTTTAGTGTAAATATCACCAGCTTTAAGAACAAACTTTCGCTTTATGATCGGGTTTTTGCTGCCAGACAGACCCAAGCAAGCAAGCAAGCAAGCAATCACTAGTTCCTGTAAACGCTGTCTTGTGTTGAGGAGTTTAGTAGAACGTGGTGGTAGTAGTGGTAGTAGTAGTAATAGCAGGTCTTGTGATGGTGGTTGTGATGGTGGTTGTGATGGTGGTGGTAGTGGTGGTAGTAGTAGTAGTAATAGCAGGTCTGGTGATGGTGGTGGTAGTGGTGGTAGTTATTATTACAACCTACAATTCACCACCCCTAAACACACCACCAACCATTACCCCACAGCAACAACAAACAACAGTACCACAACACACCACAACACATCCCACCACAACCACAACACACCACCACACCTCCTATGCAGATCCCCACCTATAACTTCCGTCCTCAGTGCTGTCATCCCCACCTATAACTTCCCTCTTCAGTGCTGTCATCCCTGCCTCAGCACAAGTTAAAGAGATGAGGGGGATTTGAGCGACCCCGAGCGTGTGTTAAAGAATATGAAAAATCGGTGAAGCGAGAGACAACCTTGATCTACTCTTTATGGTAAATCAGCTCGACACCACAAACCTCCATGACTACCGTGGAATAGGGAGCATTAAAAGATAGGTATGTAAGAGGGTGGGTGGGTGGGTAGGGTGACGGAGGATTGCTTTGATGACAGCTTTACGAACTAGAGGAAAGGGTAGGAGAAGAGAGGGCATGGTAGGGTAGGGTAGGGCAGGGCAGAAGGGTATGTGGGTCAGCAGTGTTTATAGAGGAAGGGAAATGAGCACAACATTAGCACTTGTAGTAGAAGGGTCGTCGCAGCGTCACACAGCCATCTATTTATCTAGTCCCAGCAGAAGTAAATTGTGGCTCGAAAGTTGTATTCCTCGTCCAACTTGAAAGAATTATACACGGTAGAAAAGGTAAAAAAAATCTCAAAGGGATATACATCTGCACTGCTTGATAACCCAATGATAATGATCTGACAATTACTACTAATATGGTACTAATAACCAGATCCCAGTCATTCCATCCGATAGTTAAGTCTTGCGTAACTAAAAACCCTTCAATTTGTGGAGGATAAAATAGCATCTACATAGAAAGTGTGGCTCGGGGCATGGCTGAAAAAAAAAGTGAAGATAACGAATTCACCAGCGTAAAAAAATATATTTATGATAATGAATTCAACACGGGCTAAGAGATTGACGTTACACTATAATCTTTACGAGTTAATACAAACCTCAAACACATACCCAACACAACGACAAGACTCGATACAACACATACATACATACATACATACATAATATACCCTAACTCAAAAGTACCTAATCCAACCTACACATACAGTATAATATTATATACTGTATAACTCAACTCAAAGTAACCTAAACCAAACCCAAATCTAACCTAATAAACAAGCCGATTTATGACCTCCTGGGAATGAAAAGAGCCTAGGTAAAACTCACTAGGCCTATACTTGGTATGTACAACGTGACCTGCTTTGCCATAAAGGGATTTGTCAAGGCCTAAATACTGTATGCTTCGTCTCCCAATCCCTTACTTGGCCGGGGGGTGAGGGGGTGAGTTACGTGTTAGGGTTGAGTTGAGGTTCAAGTGTTTGGTGATGTGATGTGATGTTGATATGTAGTGTGTTGTGGTGTGATATGGTGTACTACTTTATATATATATATATATATATATATATATATATATATACACACGCTGCAATACTTAGTGACTTGCTCCCTCTAAACACACACAAACACACACACACACACATACTATATATATATATATATATATACTGGTCAAGGACGTGAGCTTGACTCATCTCATCTCCTCTCCTCTCCAGTCACGAACCTCCTCCTTTTGCTTAAATATATTCAACAAATTAGTCAGCACATTTTCTAAACTTTAATCCCAACTTTCAGACATAAGACCACGTACATTTTACTTCCTACTCTTTACGTTTTAATGTATACAAGATAAACTCAACATTATGACCTACATTATGCTATTTTGTGTATATCTGGAATGTAGAACAGGTTGTCCAACAAACTTTCCTAAGAGTATACCATCTCTCTCTCTCTCTCTCTCTCTCTCACTGAAAACACCTCTCTGAGTTATCGGCTGAGGAGAGTAAAAAGTAAAGATAACTGTGTGCTTCTGATTCTCGTATTCATTGTGCCTATTGTATTCAAATGAGGACTTCCCTAGTTATAACCACCACCACTACCACCACTATACTGCTTCTACTACTACTACTACTACTACTACTAACTGCAGCAGCAATGTATAACTAATCTATACCCAAATTTACTGCATTTATAACTCAATCTAAACTGTCCGGATGTAACCCAACCAAAAGCTATCTAACCTTACCGGACCAAATTTAATCTGATCTCAACTCCGTCTTACTGCAGCCTAAACTATGACTAGACTCAACTCCACTAAACTCTGGTAAAACTATCAAATCTCATCCTGACCTAACCTGCTTAACCTTACCCAAACCAACCTTAACTACATGGAACAATAAAGCACTATACTGAAATAAATATACCTAAGTGAATAACCCAATCTAATCCAACACACACACACACACACACACACACATCATTACCTATAAATAATCAGCACGTTACAAGTTGGGGAATCTGTTTCGTGGTGTCATTTTTCAGGTATCAGAAGGTCCCAAATTTCCTCCTTATAATGGCGACCCAATCCCCTGCGCAGCCACAACCCTTCCACCCTCATTCCACCTCAACCCTCACTGACAAATTGCTGGTGTGTATTGGAAAAAAATACTCCCAACCGGCATTTAATTCTTGACCCCGAGAGCAGAGAGGTCAGGGATGGGTACACCAGGTCACGACCCCTCTCAAGACCCCCTTGTTATATTCGCCTCTACAGCGTCGTGACATAAGGTCCACTTTCTCCTGAAGATGTTGGTGGTGAGGTATGGAAGGTACAGACATCACCTGAAGAGCATCATTCTGTCTTCGCCCCTACATCACCCTGCCATAGAGGTAACTTTCTCCTGATGGTGTCGGGTGAGAAATGTAAGGAGGAAGGAAGAGCCCCGACCCTTCAGGAACAATCTGACGCAGTGGTGTGTTATGGGGCCACTTTCTCCTGAAGATGTTATGTATCTTTTGATAGAACATTATTCATATAATTATATCTACTCGTACAATGGCTTTTTTGTGAGGACTGAAGGGTACATGTACATTCCAGCAGCCGGTGGGAGGAAACAACAGTGTCACGTAATAAATGGAAGGGAAGGAAGGGAAGGAAGGGAAGGTAGAGAGTGGCCCTCCATCACACAACGCCGGATCCCTCAACTTCCTCACCAATACACCAAAACGATGATGATGATGATGAGGCAACATCGAGGTTATACGTGGCTCCAATAACGGCCATGGAATAGATACAGACAGACAAACAGACAGACAGAAGTATGGAAACACTGATGGTTAGACTTAGAAATGACAAGGAGACACAGAACAGATGTATACTTTAATAAACAGAAGACAATAAAGATCATCTAGATAAAATAATGCGGTGTTGAACCAATGAAATAAATCTCCAAGCCATCAGAGCCATTGTTATATTTCCCACTTAACCTCATATGGGTGTGGTAATGTTTTCAAGCATGACAAAACATACTTCGTCTCTGCTATTGACTTGTAACTCCCTTTCTCGCCGCATTGTCTAAGAGTTACGATGCCCCTGCACGCTCCACATCCTGCCCTCTCTTCCCCCCCCCCTCCTCCTCCTCCTCCTTCGTCCATCCTAAAACGGTATGCAAGAAATCCAATACCTCTCTCTGTTGTTGTGTGTGTGTTTTTTTTTCTTTCCCCCTCGACCACCTACTGTATACGGCTGGTGGTGGTGGTGGTGGAGGGTGAAAATGTGTTGAGGTAGTCTGTACTGATAGACACAAAAGTAGTCTACAGTGAAACAAACAAACACACACACACACACAAGGTTGATGTAATTGCTTGGCTTGTGCTAATTTGTATTCAGAAATCGTATGGTTTTGATCACTCGTATATACAATTGGAAAATAAGCTGTCACTACATTCATAATACCTCCATAACACCTTATCACAACCACCAACCTACAACACACCATGCATCTCCAAAAATATATCATTCTATACCCCCATCTCAGTCAGTCCTCAAAACAATTTACAATATCAGGGATGCATGATTCACTTTTAAAGGTTTATAGTGTTGGTTAATACGTCACTGTAGTACGGAAGGCCTCAGACGATACGCGAGCCAGATACGGTCGTGAGAACTGGTGATAATTCTCTTATCTGATGTTCCGCTGTGAATCAACCAACCCTAACTATTACCTTCACGCCTCTTGTACCCCAACCTATACCCCACTACATCCATACCAAGCCTGGGGTGATATGGTAGTCATAAACACTGACTTCCACACCCCATTATACCCACACGAAGCATAGGGTGATGGATGGCAGTCAGTCAGTTTCTCTCTCTCTCTCTCTCTCTCTCTCTCTCTCTCTCTCTCTCTCTCTCTCTCACCTCCTGCTCCAAACATCACTCGACCCTTTCCCACTCCATGCAACCACACCCTATACCTCACCCTCAGCCAGTCAAAGGGTGATGGTATGAACTCCTACACCACTCCATCCCACTTTAATCCACTCCCACTCATTTCAAAAATTATTGTTATTATTTGTATTTTTTTTTTTTTTTTTTTTTTTTTTTTTGTATTTTTATAAGTGACGGTAAATCTCAACACTCGGTATCAGTAGTTATTGAGCATATGATTAGGTGATGCGTGATTCCTTGCCCCGGGTGCCTGCCTACTTTTGACCAATCCCCGTTATAACCTTTATAAGATATCGCCTCAAGACATTTACATCAGCTACAAAAATGGAGAGAGACTGTCGAGGTGTAGATAGAACAGGTTTCATTTTTTTCCCTTTTGTGGGCGACTTATTTTTTTTTTTTTTTTTTTTATTCGTGCAGGAGGGTCCCGAGGCTGGCGTATATATTTTCCGCATTTTTCTTTGTTTTTGTTTTTCCTCCGCATCTAAAATATATTCCCATGCTAACCTAAACACTTTGACAAAATATAAACATTGCGTTCACCTTTTTGTCGTAGAATATAACCTGGGACATGTAGCATGGAATTATTTTTGGTATGTAAATTAACCTAGAGTGGAGCTACTTTTTATTGTTTTTAAAAAGATATTACACGCAGACACACAAACGGAAGTGTATTTAGAAGTTATGACCAGAAAAAAAATAACACACATCCATATTAAGTCAAGAATGTGAAATACGTGCACTGAGTCATTTTTTCACACCACTCCAAATTTACACCCCATTCCCTTTTAAATATTTCTCACCGACAGAAACCTTTACATAGCATAGCGGTCCCACCCCTCACTTAACATACTTGAACTAACATTAGACGATTAATATTCCGCCAGAAATTCCATGCAGTTTAAAGGTTAAATATTGTGTGGAGTAAATTGGAAAGTGAAGAGTAAGAGAAGTGTACAGTGACGTAACTGGTGAGGTGGGGGTGGTGAGGTGAGGTGAGGGTGGTGGTGTGGGAGGAGGAACAATGGAGGGAAGGAAGGGGCGGATGGGAGAGAAACCCCTTCCTCTTTCCCACCAGGGGGAGGGTGGGAGGAGTCACAGGTGCTGCCCTCCAGCGACAGCCTCACCAAACTTAGAACACGACAGCCAAGGGGTCAATTACAGTGCTTTTATTACGAGTAGCAGCATGTCTATTCATCTCAGTTTCTTATATTACTTTTACTTATATTATTTCATTACTTTTGATCATTTACGTCACTATTACCATTACAAAATACTTTAATGTTTCTATTACTTGTCTTATCACAGCCCAAACGTTAGCCTATTAATATTAATTATTAAGTGTATTAAAAGTGTATTACAGATGATCGTTGGCATTATCAGTACAGGTACTCATTGTCTGTCACACGCTTAGAGGAATTCATTATTATGATTCGTTAATTCATCACAGTTTCCTCTGTTTCAAGTAAAGAATGACGTGGATATTCATCTTTGCCCTGTGGCCTCTTAAGAAATCTTGGATGTGATGCAAGACCCACTGTACTACCAGGAAAATAAAATAAACATACTATGATGGGAATCTCCTCACCATTTTTGGACAACAGTTCGTAGAAGATAATACAACTCCTATCCCAATACCACCATCATCACCAACACCACCACCAACATCACCACCACCAACACCAGCATCACCACCAACATCAACACCACCAACACCAGCACCACCTACATCACCAACACCACCTTAGAAATTGCTCTATACCTCATCTTATACCTTCTTCAACGAGCTGACAACAACCACCAACCCCAGTAATCCTCCTTCTCCTCCTCCTCCTCTCCTTTCCCCAACCATCACCAACCTCAGAACCCCTCCATTCCTCTCCCTTCCACCACCACAACACCAACGGGGCCCCCTGCATTGCGTGTCAGAGAAGGCCAGCACACTCCTTCATCAACTGGCCAACTTGTTCTTCTCTGGCCAGCTGCTTGTAACTCCAAACATCACCATCTGCCTTGTACACTGTCCCTGCATCTCTTCTTTCCATCAACTACACACATATGCCTTCATTATCCCTTTGAAAATATACATCAACACACATACACAAATCTACTGTACACTACTTCTGCATTTTTCCTGTGACACACTTGCACACATCTACCTTCATTGTCCTTTTTAAAATGACATGGATACATCTACATACATGCATACATTTATATTAGTACAGTCAGATACAGTTTCGTTCCTCATAGAGTTCTTCTAATATCTAACATTACACAGGCAGGCTCGCTCACATTATCAATTTTAACAGATGATGGTCTTTTACAAAATGCCACGAAACTGTCTCACTGAGAATACATGTTGTGTTGTGGTAAAGTGTGTGTTCAAAGATATTACAGTCATACGTAACTAAATTATCAACAGTTTCTGTTTACACAAATTCTTGTCGCCTTTCTAAATATACCGATACTATAAGTTAGTGCCGTCTACTCGTATCAAAACCCTCTAAACTATTTGTGCAAAATAAGTATATGATTAAATAAATACAGAAAGAAAAAAAAAAAATGAAATAGGAAATGAGAAGCGAGAAAGTCATATTTCAACCCTGAATGGATCCCGTGTGTGAGTATAATGTAGCATGGCAGCCTGTCAGCAAGCATAGGAGACACACACCATATGGTAGGTCAAAGGAGAGGTTGAGTCAGCAGGTTTTGTGTTGTTTCCCTGACACACACACACACCTCCCCCCCCCCCCCCTCATCATCATCACCTCGCACGCACAACACACCAGAGATGCTACAACACACCATCAACTTTCACAAAACACAAGACATATCATTACAGTAACACTCACTCAGGAAAGAATATCGGTGTAGGGTGTGTGTGATCGAAGGGTGTTTAGGGAAAGACGTCACGTGTATCCTCAATGTCTGTCCAAATACGACAGGCTGTATGCAAAGTATAACTGACAACTGTTTTATCATAATACACATTTATATAAAAAAAACGCATCCTCACGCAAATTTTTTTTAAGTACAACTCTCATATATCAACTCATCCTTCCTTCTCACGGAGAATAATACCATCAGAGTGAACAAAATATGAAAACAAAAGTACTGTGTTTAATATTTACGAACTGTGTGTAGAAAATGTTGATACAAAGTGGTAGGCCAATCTATCCTCCTGATACTCACAATTTACGCTACACACCCACTCATTCCTCTGACATTCTCATCCACCCAACTCTGCCTGCCACGCCCACTCATTTCCTTGACACGCTCGCCCTCCCAGCTCTGACACTCTCCTCCCATTCCCTCTCACTCAAATCCCTGGTACATTCTCCTACAATTTCTCTATCTCTCTCTCACCATGCACTCAAACTCACGCTTCTCTTACTCCCTCTCACTCACTCGCTATTTTTTTATTCCCACTCTCCAGATATTCCCATCCATGACAGACATCTCTATACTCCACAAGCTACAAATTACTGTACACCAATGACGTGGGGACTTCCTATAATATATATTAGGTGTGGGGTGTGTAATAACGCTGGTGGGAATGAGGAAGGAGAGGGTCTATTGTGTGGTGACTGTGTGGTGATGAGAGAGGCATTGTATGATGACTGTGTTGATAGTGATGAGAAGGATATTGTGTGATGACTGTGTTGATAGGGATGAGAAGGAGAGGGGCCATTGTGTGATGACTGTGTGTTGATAGGGATGAGAAGGAAAGGGGCCATTGTGTGATGACTGTGTGGTGATGAGAGAGGCATTGTGTGATGAGGAAGGGAGCCGAGGTGAGACACAATGAAAGGGGGTAATGTTGTACACAGACAGACGGAAGGTTATGAGGACGAAGGGTATAAGTTACAGAGGAAGGAAATATGAGGAAATAATTATGGAGTGAGGTACTGAGAATGAGAGAAACAGTAAGGAAATAAATAGGTAGGAGGTTATAAATAAATACTGGAGAGAGAGAGAGAGAGAGAGAGAGAGAGAGAGAGAGAGACATTTGAAACATTTATTTATAGCTATCAGTTATACAAAATACAATTTTTTTATAAGTATAAGCATAGAAAACTATTAGTATGTACAACTAATGCTAGCCTATATAAAGCGATGCTTTTCAGGCAGAGAGAGAGAGAGAGAGAACAGTAATGAAGGAAAGATGAGGAAGAGAGGGTTGGAGAAGATGAGGGAGAGAGAAGGGATGTAGGAAGGGTGAAAGGTGAAAGCCAGAACAGAGGAAGATGAAAGAACAGATGTGTGAAGGGAGAGATGGCAGAGAAGAGAAGGAGGGAGTTGAGGGAGGGAGTTGAGGGAGGGAGGGAAGGAATGAAGGAGGGAGGGAGGGAAGGAATGAAGGAGGGAGGGAAGAACGGAAGGAAGGAAGGAAGGAGGGGAAGGCAGGTCTTAGATCAGCTGAATGTCAGGGTAGCTTGGACAGGGGTCAGCAGGAGTCAGCGAGGGGAATGGCTCTCTCGCACACACACATCACACACAAACACGTATGCAAAGATGCTGTCATACATATATTTACAGAGAGAGAGAGAGAGAGAGAGAGAGAGAGAGAGAGAGAGAGAGAGAGAGAGAGAGAGAGACTGATAACAACATTTATACTTCACGCTGCTCAACAAAACAAACACACACACACACACACACACACACACCACATGACTTGTACACCTGAATATAGATCTTAAAACCTATGAATATGCAGGTTAGGCTGGGTACCCTGGTGGCGCATGCGTGAGGGAGATAAACGGAGTGATTACGTCAGGTGAGTCAGGTTAACGAGGGACGGGACGACTGCAAAGGTAGTCTGCTCTCTCTTGGGTTAATCACTGCTTGCTTGCTTGAGTCTACGTTAATCACAGCTGTTTGGGTTTATAATATTCAAAGCTTTTTATTTCGTGGTAATATTTGAAGAACTCATTTACCTCCAATTTTCAGAATATACCATAAGGTTCATTAAGACACCTCGAATTTTCATACTTTCAATTACTGCTTACTTCTACTCTACGTTTCACAAATTCGATTAGTTTATTATTGCAACGTTTTGGTCACACTTGTTTGTTTATACTTAATTTGCTGCTTGATTGCTTTTACATTTTACAGTCATTAAGTATATTTCTTTAAAGTTGGTTTTGCCACGGCACCTCAACATGTTTTTTTCCTATTCAAGCAAACATCTATTCTTCCACCATTGATTAAGATTTAGACAACAGCCTATAGATAAAGTTGCCGGTCAAAAGATAATATAATATAACAGCATATAATATTATAATAGACTGATTTCCTGAGAGTGGTAGAGTCACGATCACCATCCAGACACAACACACAAAACCCAAAATGAAACAACCTCGAAAAACGGTGTGAAATTATGGCTGTTGTTTTTGTTCTCTGTCTCATTCACCCCGATGCAGAACTTATGACCATGACTGTAGGTCCCATTTCCCCTCAGAGAAGGACCCCATTAGACCAACATACGAGACAGAGCCTTCCATATCACGATGGCACAATACCAGGGGGAACATTTTTTTTCGCGTTTCAGTTAGTGTCAACCATCCAGAAATTTATATACTGTATTGTACATTGTTTTAGGGGGACCAGTGGTGGTGATGTTGTCGGCGAAGTGGAGGCACCTGTGTCCTCCAAACATGACCAACAAAATATAAACAGCACCTATAATGTGGTATAATAGTGTGTTGCGTGGTATTGTCTGGAGGGATCTGTAAACAACTAATTATATTCCACTCACAACACCTGGTTCTTTCAAACTTTCTTTTTGTTCAATTCTCACATTTCTATTCTCTCTCTCTCTCTCTCTCTCTCTCTCTCTCTCTCTCTCTCTCTCTCTCTCTCTCTCTCTAATACACTGTTTCAGCCTCTAATCACCGCACCTCCTTCCTTCCTTCCTTCCTTCCTTCCCTGCCAGCCTCTTCCTCCCTCCTATTGTTCCCTTCCCCTACCGCCTGCCCCCGTCATCATCTGCCAACCTTCTTGATCCAACTCTGTTTCACTTCTGCATAATCCTTTGCAAGTAGTAATTTATTTTTCTGTGGAGCATCGAATCTTCTGCCGTTAGTCTAATATTTACAACATCTAAGATAAAAGTTGTTGCTCACAGATGTCAGGATAGTTATCTTTACTTGTTGGTGTCAAGTTCCTTCCCTCTGAAAGCAAAATCGTATTGAGCAAGTCAGAAAAAAAAAATGTTTGCAGTCGTTCCATACAGGTAAGTTAATCTGCCACAGTATATACGAGAGAGAGAAGAGAGAGGAGAGAGAGAGAGAAGAGAGAGAAGAGAGAGAAGAGAGAGAAGAGAGAGGAGAGAGAAGAGAGGTACGACTAACTTTCCCCATCCCTTCACCATCACCCAAGGAGATAATAATTTTACCAGAGACAAGAAAACACATTTGAGTATTTCCCTTCTTAACACGTTCCATTCCTGTCCATCACACCACCCAAAAAGCCCCTGACCTCACCAACATCTCTCCTTTAGCACCGTGTGTGTGTGGGTGGGTGGTGGGAATGTGTTGGTGAACGTTTGTGTGTGTCTGTGCTTGAGTGAGTGTATGTTTGTTTGTTTTTGTTTGTATTTATGCGTGAGTGAGTATGTTATATTTTGTGTGTATTTTTTTTATGTGTGCGAATGTGTGTTTTATTTTATGTTTTTTTTTTTCATTTGTGTGTGTCCGTTTATGAGTGAGTGAGTGAGCATGTTTTATAGTGTGTGTGTGTGTGTGTGTGTGTGTGTGTGTGTGTGTGTGTGTGTGTGTAGGTGGAGGGGCCTAGCGTGGGTGGGTGGAGAGAGGGAGTAAGAAGCCACTAGCAGCACCTGGGCCAAGTGAAAACAACACAACCCCCTCCTCCTCCTCCACCACCTGACCCCGGACGTGACCCCCTCCAGTGAAATGGTTTAGAAACTGCTTGTAGGCCCGTGGTGGTGGTTGGTGTTGTTGTTGTTGTTCCTGTCGTAGGCCTTGGTTCGTTCGTGTTGTGGTGGGGGCATGTGCTCGTTTTGTTCTTCGTGTTATGTTGGGGGCATGTGTTCGTTTTGTTCTTCGTGTAGTTGTGGGACACTGGTTTGTGTTGTTCTTGTAGTTGTGGGATGAGGGTTTGTGGTGTTCTTGTAGTTGTGGGATGAGGGTTTGTGTGGCTCTTGTAGTTGTGGGATGCGGGTTTGTTTTGTAGTTGTGGGATGCGGGTTTGTTTTGTAGTTGTAATTGTGAGGGAGTTTGTGTTGCAAGCTGTGTTTGTTGTTGTTATTGTGGTTCATGGTCTGTAAATATAATAAAAAATACACTAAACAACTATTACATCTCTCCCTCTCTCTCTCTCTCTCTCTCTCTCTCTCTCTCTCTCTCTCTCTCTCTCTCTCTCCCATACACTGCTTTGCCTCATTTTCGTTTCGTCTTCAACACTTCACTTTGTTCTCCTTTCTCTCCCACAAACCTCATAAATCTTACTTCACTTCCTTCCTCCCATACTCTCACTCACATACCTCCTACTCATTTCCTCTCTCACATAACTCACACTCACTTCCTTTCTCTCTCATTCTCCCCTTTTAAAACCATCTCCTTCGTCAATCTTCCTATCTTCCCTTTTCCTTTCATTCGATTGCCTTCTCCATCTCTTGCATCAAAATTAAACAACCACAACATAAAAAAAATAAAAAAAATAATAGTATTAAATTAATACAATATATTTTTGTATTACTAGATTTAAGTTCCTTTCCTCCTCATAAAGACATGAAAAATATGCCTTCACTGCATAAAAATTCTTGATATCCACAAGGTAAATTCTCCTGACACATCTCAAGGGACCCTGTGATGTCAGAAAATTGGAGGTAAACGAGTCCTTCAAATATTGCCACGAAACACCACTTATATGGAAGGAGCTTGTTTTGTGGCATAGTGAGGAGGTATCAAGAGACTCCAATTCTTATATACGATCACAGGGTCATTAACCATTCATTCACGCCACGAATAAATAGTTTAAACACATTATTTATATTCATACATTCCTGTACATATTGTTTTAATTAATACTAAAATGAGAAGGAATGAACGGTCTATCTCTCTCTCTCTCTCAAAATGGACCTATTGTTTTAATCAGTGAAATAATGAAACTGAATGAACGGTCTCTCTCTTTCTCTCTTTCTCTCTCTCTCTCTCTCTCTCTCTCTCTCTCTCTCTCTGACTGAGGTGGAGGAGTGTGAGTCAGTGGCGAGGTGTGTTATCAAGGGAGGCTGGGGTCGTCACCGGATAGGGTTGCTGGTGTCAGGTTCACCCATAAACACGCCCTTCGTCACCTTCATCTCCACCACCACCACCACCACCACCTTCCCAAACAACCACAACCCCCACCACCACCTTCATAACCAACCCCCACCACCGCCACCTTCATAACCAACCCCCCCCCCACCACCACCACCACCACCTCCACCACCTCCACAACCCCCACCACCCCCACCTTCATAAACAACCACAACCACCACCACCAGTCACCTTCCTATTAAACAACCACAACCCCCCCACCACCACCATCACTTTCACCTTCACCTTCTTCTCTTCCTCCAGTCACAATCTTCTTTATACATCATCTCCTATTCCTTTCTTTTTCCAACCACATCTCTTTATGTAGATGTATTTGTCTCCTTTTCCACCCTTTATTCCCTTTATTATGTCTCCCAAGTAATCCTATCTTCCTCTCATCTCATTTCCCTCTCCTCCTCCACCTCCTCCTCCTACCATCTATCCCTTTTTTTTCCTTCATTTATCTCTCCCTCATTTTCCCTCCTCTTCCTCTCTTCTTTTTCTACCCTCAGTTTCTCTCCATCAAAGTCCCTCTCGTTCCCTCCATCTCTTTATCTTTCCAGTGTGTGTGTGCTCGTCTTTCAAGCCACGATGGTAAATAAAAGACTCAAATTTAATTCCTTTCTCCATTCTTCTTTTGCCCTTCCTTCTTCTCTCAGTCCATTCCTTTCCTCTCTGCCTTCTTCCTCCATCATTCTCAAATTTCCTCTCTATCCAATTTCCCTCTGCTCCCCCTTTTCTTCTTCTTTCACCTTCTCTTTATTTTCTCTCTCTACTGGTGTTTAATCTACAATCTCCTTTATTCTCCCTTCTCCTCTCAACTAAATAAAATGTTCCAACTCTTGACTCCACGGTGTTTAATTTACAAGAGTTTACGATGCTAACAAGACAAGAGAAATAATACTCAATGATAAAATATACAGAAGAAAATTTAAAATGCAATACGACTCCGAAGTACCGGGTAAATATTTCTAACTACTACACGACGAGGCGAGTATGATTTAAATCTATACACCACCAAGCATCAAATAAGAAATATACAAAAATAATAATAATAACAATACAATAATATGATAAGGTCTCCAAGATGTAAATAGGTATGCTGCAGAGAGTTGATTGACTGAGATAAAATTTATGTGGTTATATATATTGTCCGAAATTTTGCACTTAATGATGATAATATAATCTCTCTTTCTTTCTCTTTCTCTCTCTCTCTCTCTCTCTCTCAATATATAGGTAAGAAAAGCACCACCCCGCCACTGTTGACAGTATTGGGACCCCTGGTGTGTTCTCAGGAGGGTAACGCCCACCTTACCTCTTTGCAGTTTACGCACACACAAGCACACATACACAGACACAAGCACGCTTACACAAGACACACAGACACGCGTAAGTAAACGCACGCAATCACAAACACGGGTCCACAAAGACACACTCATACACAAAACACAGACAGGCACGCATACGTAAACATACACTCACAATATGAATGCACGAGCATGTATTATCTATGTATGTATAGCTGTATGTCTCTATTAATACATGGATGTAATGGTTGAGTTATCTACATATTTTTGGCATATACTGTATGCGTAGGTGTATAAATTCGTAAGCAAATCTTGTATGTCATGTATGTATGTATTACATACTGGTATGAATGCATTATGTTCTCTTATTTTTGCATGTATGTATGTATGTATGTATGTATATGTATTTATATATATATATATATATATATATATATATATATATATATATATATATATATATATATATATATATATATATATATATATATATATGTGTGTGTGTGTGTGTGTGTGTGTGTGTGTTTATATATGAAACAAGTGGTCGACCTTCAGACTGAACACCACAATGATGACCATAGCATCAGGTTACTTCCTTAACCATCACCATCATCACCACCACCACCACCACCACCATCACCACTTCCTCCTCCATCCAGTGGCATCATTTACACCCAACCAACAGCATCACCATCTCCATCCCCACCAACACCATCACCACCACATAAGAAAAAGTGGCAATAAATGTTGTTGGAGTATATGGGAGAAAGTGCCAAAGAAGAGTATATAAGTATGAGAGTACCGAGGGAAGAGTTTAATGATAAAAAGAGAGAATTAAGCATAAAGGAGAAAGTGCCACTGCAGAGTTAGAACAGCATTAATTAAGAGAAGAGTGCCAAGGGAGAGTTCGGCGAGTCAACTGTAGAGAGTGCCAGGTGGGTGAGAGAATCAGTGAGTGAGTGAGTGAGTGAATGAGTGAGTGGATGAGTGAATCAATGAGTGAGTATGCGAGTGAGTATGCGAGTGAGTGGATGAATGAGTGAGTGAGTGAGTGAGTGTGAATGAGGTGAGTGAGTGAGTGAGTGAGTGAGGGCTGGGGTCACGTACGGCTGCCGGGCGCCCCTTCTTTTTTCAATGAATACATGAATGAATTACAAGACGTCAGTGCCGGCGTAGGGGTAGGAGGGTTAGGGGTAGGGGCAGGGGTAGGGGTAACGGAATGGATGGAGAGGAGGGGGGGGGAGGGGGGTAAAAACAATGTATATAATATAATTTTAGTTGCCTCTGAAGAGTTTTTGGTATACAAACATTTATTGCTTGGTAATTTATCACTTTCATTTTTAAACACAACTATCAGACACTTGTTCTATGTCAGATTAACTCCTGATAAATTAGAACACACACACACACACAGCACTTAAAACACCAGTTGTCTTTTCGCCATTCGTCAGGGGGGGATTTTTCTGTTGTGAGTAAAATTTTAGCTTCAGGCTTTAGTAAACAATAACATAGCCTCAGTAAACGAGTATAGGCACACAAGAAACTTCGTAACACAGCTTGAGGGAATAATCGACCTTTCAATTCCCCCACAAATTAAATGTAACCGAGGAACCCCAGTCTATCTATACAGTGAGGAACCCCAGTCTATCTACAGAGGAACCCCAGTCTATCTACAGAGGAACCCCAGTCTATCTACAGAGGAACCCCAGTCTATCTACACAGAGGAACCCCAGTCTATCAACAGAGGAACCCCAATCTATCTATACAGAGAGGAACCCCAGTCTATCTACAGAGGAACCCCAGTCTATCTACAGAGGAACCCCAGTCTATCTAGAGAGAAACCCCAGTCTATCTACAGAGGAACCCCAGTCTATCTATACAGAGAGGAACAACTTCTTGAGACGTCTGTACCCGAGTCCAATTCAAGGCAGCAGCATCAGGGCGGAAGTCAGGGCTAATCACTACCCGCCCAGCCAATTACCAAAGTGCATTTTCATTTTCTCTTCATTCACGTTTAAGTTCATCGACTCCTTTCCACATTTTTGACGCTCAGAGGTTGGGAGGGGGGGGGGGTTCAAGTTGTGAGATCTACTTACTAGTGTCGTGAATGTGTTGATTTATTTTTATTTAATTTTATTTGGTTTGTATTTCTATTTCTTGTCGAGTATTGATTTCCAACTATGACGTTTTTTTTATGTAAAGTAATGCCAAGTTGAAAAGATAAATAAATGCTTGAGAGAAGTACAGTAATAGAGAGGAGTGGGAGGAGTGAGAAGAGTGAGTAAAGTAGGGAGATGGGGAAAAGGGAATAATGTGTTAAAGCAACGACAAGGAGACCATGTGGGCAAGAAAAATAATATCAAGAGGAGGAGGGAAATTGAGATGGATGAAGAGTGTTGGGGGGGGGGGATTGAAGAGTGGAGGAGGAAGAACTGTCGTCCTCCAAGGTTGAGAAAGAGATAAGAAGGAATAGCCCAAGATGGACTCCAAGGATAAGGAGAAGGAGAAGGAGCAGGAATAAGAGGAGGAGGAGGAGGAGGAGGAGGAGGAGGAGGAGGAGGAGGAGGAGGAGGAGGAGGAGGAGGAGGAGGAGGAGGAGGAGGAGGAGGAGGAGGAGGAGGAGGAGGAGGAGGAGGAGGAGGAGGAGGAGGAGGAGGAGGAGGAGGAGGAGGAGGCCAAGTACAAGGAGGAGGAAGAGGAAGCCAAGTAGGAGGATGAGGATAAAAAAGAGGCCAAGAAGTATCATTAAAAATAAATAAAATGATATCAACAGCAAGCACCTTCACCTTGGGTAGGATATATACGTGGGTTGGGTAGGTAGACTCGAGCAGGACCTGGGCTCGAGTGTGATGGATGATGCTCTTAGCGTGATCCCTTTGTCTGGCCGCCCTGATAAATTGCATTATCTCTGAGCGCCCCGTCATTTATCCGAGCCCTTGAGTGAGGTAATCTAATATCAGGATTCCCGGGGGGCGCTTCTATCGATATCTCGCAATGCCTGCCTGCTCGCCTGTCTGTCTGTCTGTCTGTTATCTTCGGTTATCGCAGCTTATATCGGGGAATAACACGGGTGGAAAATACAGCCTCCGTCAGATAAACTGTGGGAGAGAGAAGCAAGGACTCCTTCGGGAAGAACATTAGTGAGAGAGGTAGTGTACATCCTACGTCTAGAAAGGGCATTTACAGAAAAGCATAGCCTCCATCAGCACAGTCCTGTAATAAACATAATGTTATCTCTGGATATAAATGACACCATATCGGTTTAAAGTTCCCTTCCGTCTATAATATCAATAAAGCTGAATAGTCTCCATAAAACACTCTTAAGATTTCAAAATTTTCCATATCATCGTCAGTAAGAGGCTAAATACCGAATGCAGAATGCTGTCTATAGTTCGATTGTTCAGTTAACCTACAAACTACACAATCTTTGAATACAGATGCGGATATTAATATTTTACCACCGTCTTAAAACTCTACCAAACCCAAACTGGACAACAGAGGCAAACAACAACAACAACACCACTCAGACGGCCAAGAAAATAATTCCAGAGGTTCTTTATCACTGAACTGGACTGGAAATGAAGAATCGTCTACAACTGTACATGTCCAGTTCGTTGACACTTTATCGCTGGTCTCTGTCTCTTATACATCACGTTCAGGTACACTTTGGCTACTCCCTTTCTCTTCTAATCAGCGTCCCGTCCTTGTACCGGGGTCCAGGTAAACATATGGCCCCTCCCGTTACCACCTGACCTCTTGCTAAATGTGTGACTGCAAGATGGGGTCAATGGGATATGATTTACAAGCTGCGGGGTATTAGGTGACGTTGACAGAGCGAGAGGTGGTGGTGAAGGAGTCAAGATAGTTAGTTGGTCAAGGGTGAGTGGGTTGAGGGATGTATCATGGGTGTAGTCGAGGTTTGGGTATAGGCTGGGGAGATGCCAAGGAAAAGGGGGCAGCAGGGTAGGAAGAGGGGTCGGCAGGGTAGGAGGAGGGGTCGGCAGGGTAGGAGGAGGGGTCGGCAGGGTAGGAAGAGGGGTCGGCAGGGTAGGAAGAGGGGTCGGCAGGGTAGGAAGAGGGGGAGGCAGGGTAGGAAGAGGGGGAGGCAGGATAGGAAGAGGGGGCGGTAGGGTAGGAAGAGGGGTTGTGTCAGGAAAGGAGTAAGTTGGTTTAGGTTGGGTTGGCAGGGGTGGTGTCGTGGAAAAATAGGTGGTGGGGTCGGCAGTGTTGGAGGGGGAAAAGGCACTAAGGTAAAAAGTTCGGACGGGGAGATGGCGTGTCACAAGCTGGGGAATAATGGCAGTAATGGGGTCGGAAGCGTTTTTTTTTTTTTTTTTTGGGGGGGGGGGGAGGAAGTTGCATTGGGAAAGGGACTGTTACATTTATACGGTCTATAATTTTTCTAACACAACAAATCCATCCAAACTCATATCTTCTAGTGACACAAATTTTACACAACATAATTATCTATGTATGATACGTCTGCCAAGGTTCTTTATCTGATTTCGTCCTTTCTGACACGTGTCTTATCACTATCTGACGTCACAAATTCCTTCAGAGCCAGAAAAGGATTAGTAAAAAACGACACAGATCTTCAAAGCAGCCGACACTAGCTAGATGTTTACCTAAGAGTACTGGGAAGGTTGAAAGGAAGAAGCATGATCCTGGGACGAGTTGAGGAATTACCAGCTGGGAGGTGAGGTGAGGTGTGGTGAAGGGAAGTTAGTGAGGCGATGGAGGGGAAGAGGGTGAGGGGGAGAGAAGTGAAGGGAGGTGAGAAGATGTGAGAGTAAGTAGGTGAAGGGGGAAGAAGTGAAGGGAGGTGAGAAGAAGTGTGGGGAAGTAGGTGAAAGGGGAAGAAGTGAAGGGAGGTGAGAAGAAGTGTGGGAAAGTAGGTGAAGGGGGAAGAAGTGAAGGGAGGTGAGAAGATGTGAGAGTAAGTAGGTGAATGGGGAAGAAGTGAAGGGAGGTGAAGAGAAGTGCAGAGAGGTAGGTAGGATGGAAACTCTAAAGATGGTACTCGTTAAGGATCTGAAGGGGACGACGACTTTGTGGAGGAATTGGAGATTACTGACTTATACAAATCATTCCACGAAACAGAAAGAACCTTACTACAGGGAAACTGTTTGGTGGCACAGCTTAGTGTAATATATAAACGATCATATGAGTCGGTGATATAGTCGGCAAAGGGAGTAAATTTAGTGACATAGTTGTTAAGAAATGTGATTACGGTATATCGATAAGCATATAATCTACATTTTATTTTCTCATATAATTTATTTTGCATCGGCTGCCATCCCTAGCTTTCTCTCCTACCTGTCTGTCTGTCTAATAACCTACCCATAAATAAATCTTATGTGGCCAAAATTTTCAAACAAACGAAGGAAGATAAATATTATACACAAATTTCCACGACTATACTACGATTCTACTACGACTATACTACGATTCTACTACGACTCTCCTACGTTCCCACACACTCAAGGCCAGAGTATGTATGATTCAGAGTGGACCTGGGCGCTGCTAAAAAGTGTTCCAGAGAGCAAGCGAGCAAGCAAGCAAGCAAGCAAGATGTTGGTGGTGGGAAGGGAACGGTACAGACAGGTGTGTAAGTTTGGGTCGAGGGCCACACCTCCCCCTTACCTGAACACAAACGTTGATCTATGACACCGTAATAACTGACCGACTGCTTATCCCTCTCGTCAATCTTCATGGGAACGTATATGATATTTTCCAAAGGGTCTCTCACACATGGCGCACCACTTTTTATATTTTTCGTTCCTTCCTTCGTCTCCCGTTCTTCATCATTTGTTCTCGGGTTATGTTTTTTTTTCGTTCCTTCCTTCCTTCGTCTCTCGTTCTTTATCGTCCGTTCTCGAGTTATGTTTTGTTTTCGTTCCTTCCTTTCTTCGTCTCCCGTTTTTCATCATTTGTTCTCGGGTTATGTTTTTTTTTCGTTCGTTCCTTCCTTCGTCTCTCGTTCTTTATCGTCCGTTCTCGAGTTATGTTTTTTCACCATACAGTATCACAGATGTCTACCCACCCAATGAGAGCGAGTTGCAGGACGGAGGAAATAATATTACACTTTGCCCACCACAGGCCGGAGGAAATTGTGCCATTGTGAAACCCGCTCTGCATGGACTGGTAAAGACTGGATGTACAATGGTAATACTAGTGATATTTTTCCTTCATCCCCTCCCTCCTTCCCTTCATCCTCAAGCCTAGAGTTCGGGTCAGGGGAGGTTAAAACTAGCATCACCCAAGCACAGTTTTCCTCATCCTCAGGTCAAACTAATAAGGCTATCTCCGTCCTCCAGGTTTTTGCTATGAACCCTAAGTGATAGATTATCAAAACGCATATATAAAGCAGAAATAAAATCACCGAGCTACATACAGTACAACACCTGGGCCACTAACCAACTACTACATACATACATACATACATACTACTACATTATTACATATATACATACAGTACAACTACATACAGTACAACACCTGGGCTACTAACCAACTACTACATGACTTTTCTTCCATCCCCGAGTACATGCAGGCAAATGGAGGCACAAAAACTGGCATTAAGCTCACTAAAACTTTATGAGGCATCTCTCCATGTCTAGTCTGATTGCTGCCCCACTGACAAGATTATTAATACACACTCAATCTGACCTTTACCCTCACAGACAAGAAATACATGTACTGTACACACACACACACACACACACACACACACACCAGCTTGTGTACACAACCCGATATTGTATGTATGTACGTGTGAGTGTGTTTTCTATTTTAGACAGACAGATGTTTTCAAAGTTGGGTGATGCAAATATCTGATGTGTTGTATTGGGATTGGTATAGAACAGGTGTGTGTGTGTACCAAGACAGGTGTGGCTAGGTAGGTATAGTAGGTGAAGAGACAGGTTTGTTTGTAGGCAATTGTGAAGAAAAAGTTGTAGATGTACTGTAGAGACGCCAGAGAGCCAGGTGCTGTATAGTTGTGTGTGCAAGACCAGGTGGTGTGTGTATGAGAAAGTGTGTGTGTGTGTGTGTGTGTGTGTGTGTGTGTGTGTGTGTGTGTGTGTGTGTGTGTGTGTGTGTGTGTGTGTGTGTGTGTGTGTGTGTGTGTGTCTGTGTGTGTGTGTGTGTGTGCGTCTGTGTCTGTGTCTGTGTCGGTGTGTGTGTGCGTCTGTGTCTGTGTCTGTGTCTGTGTGTGTGTGAATGTCTGTGTGAGTGTGTGTGTGTGTGTGTGTGTGCTGGGTGGGAAGAAGCAAACACACGCAGGGAGGAGGCAGTCATATCGGCAGGGGGCAACACGACACAGAAGAGACGGGTACCTAAGTGGGTGGGTGGGTGAGTCCTGGGAAAGAAACAAGCAAGCAAGCAAGCGAGCAGAGATGGGGACAAACAGCCGGGGGGAGGAGGAGGAAGAGGAGGAGGAGGAGGAGGGAGGCAAGACAAGGTGGAATCAAGCAAGCAAGCAGGGTTAGGGAGGGAGGGAGGGAGGTGCATGGTCGGTAGGGGGTAGCACGACAGGAGTAAGTGGGCGTGTCCTGGGAAAGTAACAAAGAAGGAAGGAAGGGAGAAGCTATCACGATAAAGAGGAAGTAGAGAAATGGTCCAACATAAAGTGTAGAGAACAAGCAGAGAGTAACACAACGAGGCAGGTAGTACTGTAGGTGGAAGGTGAGTTGGAAATTATAATAAGTAAGCAGTAGCTGTGTTGGGGCAGGAGATGGAAAAATACATAAAATTCAAGCAAGTAGAAGCTGTCACGACGAAGAGGGGAAATGAGGCTGGAGGGAAAGAGGCAAGCACACAAGCAGACACGTAGGTAGTGAAGTAGGAAGGACACAAGGATACAACAAGCAGGAAGGTAGGCTAAGGAAGAAGCATGTAGGAAGAGGCAAAAAGCATTCAGGCAGGTAGGTAGGTAGGGCAGAAAACATCCAGGCAGGCAGGCAGGCAGGCAGGCAGGTAGGGCAGGGGCAGGGGCAGAAAGCATCCAGGCAAGTAGGCAGGCAGGTAGGGTAGAAAACATCCAGGCAGGCAGGGGCAGAAATGAGGCAGTGGCTGGGTCAAGACAACACAGATGGATCACCCTCCCCTCACGACGCCGCCTCCCCTCGCTGTGAGATTTATGGCCACCGAGGGGAGGACCCGGTGCTTGCATAAACATCTGTACACAACCCTGAGCACAACTTTTTTTTTTCAGCACAGTTCTTTGTTTACCCTCGGCGCTACACGGAAAAAATATCAGTTCCCCACCAGCTTTTTCTAACCACCAGTATTACAGGCAAAAAAGAGAGAAAAAAACCAGCTACCTACATTACCAACATTATTTTTTTCTGTTATCTCCTTTAACTGTTAGTAGTACAGGCACCAACACCTTCTCATCAACACACTCTGCATGTTTTTTATTAGGCTTAAGTGCTGCCAGCCGTAAACATCAGCACATGGATTAATATTCTAAAAAGTTTCTCGTTATTATCAGTGCTGCAATCTTCACAACACAATGCAAATATTGTTCATTATTTTGCATTAAAATTGTGTTTATATACATTTACAAGATTTACGAGAAGTAGTAAGATAATGCCTGCATCTTCGTCGTAAAGTTCTCTATTTACGATATTTAATTCTAACTGCAACACAAGTCAGGAGCGTTCCGGTTAACACAACTGAAAATCTGCTACGTGGTGCTTGCATTAGCATTTGTTCAGGAAATTAGAATATATTGTTCCCGGCCCATTGTCTTCTATTAAGTTCTTAGAGCTCCAACACATGTATGAAATTCAAACAACTTTTTTCTCCCTATTCACTGTTAAAAAGAAGACAGTTTTAAAAGTCTACCCAAACCACAGATTTACTGTACACTTATTAAGCAATTTACGTATAAGGTGTGTGTGTTTGTGTGTGTGTGTGTGTGTATGTGTGTGTGTGTGAGCGTGCACGTAAAATCTGCAACAAGAGATTATAACAGTACCTATTTTTTGGACACTCACTCTTTTTCTCTATCTTTCTCTCTCTCTCTATCTCTATCTTTCTCTGTGTCTTCCTTCCCCTTCCCAGTTTCTGCATGACCTTTGACCCCTGGCGTGCGTGACCTCGCGACACGTGCTTTGAATGTGACCCAAGTATCAAGTAACCCGACCCACCTATTCACCTTTTAGTGTAACTCGGCTAAATTTGCTTTTAACACTCGCTGAAGGCAAGACTGGTTCACATTTAGCCTCTATTAAAGTTAGTGCTTCAGTGATTACAGTCCCTTTGTGCTTCCTTAATACTTCTTGAGTTAATGAGTCTGTATAAATATTTGCTCTGAAACCACAAACATTGTTATTCCACTTTTGCCTCGACCCTTCTTTTTCTTTCACACAACCTAACTTACTCCCTTTTTCCCTGCACGATGACATAACAAAAGCAGCTTCAAGGGCAAGCAAGCAAGCAAGCAAGCAAGCAAGCAAGCAAGCAAGCAAGCAAGCAATCCAAGTATGCATTTTTCTTCTCTTTCCACCTCTCATTTTCTGTCCTTGGGGGATTTCAGCCAGAGTAGAGCCCACGTAATCTTGGCTCCTTTACCTCCTCATTCCACTCACACACAAGTCCCTGCGATATTAAATTTACCAGTGGTGGAGAGAGAGAGAGAGAGAGAGAGAGAGAGAGAGAGAGAGAGAGATACGAGACGAGAGAGAGAGAGAGGAGAGAGAGAGTGTCTGATCTAGCGGCAAGCACAAAAGCAAGCAAGACTCAATAGGCGCACACACACACACACAAGCAATCAAGTATCCATAATTCTTACTCCCGTTTTCATTTCCTTTTCCTTGAGAGTTTTATGTCTATATGTATATTAGCGGCGGGAGTTGGGGCAGGGAGGGAGGAGGGAGGAGGGAGGGGGGGGGGGACTCATCGCTCACGGAAAATTGGGTGTAGGTGTCATCGTGGCCAGGCGGGGAGGGAGATAAATGAGTAGGGGGTAAGGAGGGGAGGGGGGAACGTGATATCTCCCCCCCACCCACACACCTCTCTCTCTCTCTCTCTCTCTCTCTCTCTCTCTCTCTCTCTCTCTCTCTCTCTGTGTTAGGGTACGTCGTATATCAGTTTGTGACCATTATATAATATTACAGTAAACTTCAGTCAAACAAACGACTGTAACCCTCCCTCTTCCCCCCCCAAGTGTATATAATGTTACTCACCCCTCGGTAGGAGAGAAGGGACCAGGAGGGAGGCACCACCACAAACTATATTACCTGTAAGGAGAGAAGAACAACATAAGTCCATTAGATAAGAGTATTTACCTGTAAGGAGAGGAGAACAACATAAGTCCATTAGATAAGAGTATTTACCTGTAAGGAGAGGAGAACAACATAAGTCCATTAGATAACTGTGAATTAAGTGTAACATGATTAGACACAAAGGGTAAGGAAACACCATTTGTGGAAGAGATTATATTCCTGAGGAAGAAGCACCAACGTAAATGGTATAAGTAAAGGCTTCTCCTCAAATGGCTGTTTTCTTACTCAACTAGTAAATTTTTTTATTATACGAGAAGCATTCAATATTTCCAAATGTAGCAGAATAATAATATGTTTGGATCATTGGTAATTAGGTGCATGACTCTTACCTCCAATATGTACATCACTCATATATATAATAATAAAAATAATACTCTATGAAGCATCGTGGGTGTTGAAAGGGGGAATATTATTAACACACACATTCAGATTATTATATAAGAGCCATTTCCCTGATTGCATGATTCGTCACTGCCATCAACTAGGCATTATTTGACCTTTGAACATATATAGAAATAGTATAATCTTAAAACGTCTCGGGTGTTTAGAGAAAAAATTACTAGCATTAGGTTGTGGTTTTATCTGATACTTTTAATTAACTCGTGCTTGGAGATGACGAGGCCTAGAATTATGTTATACAATTAAGTGTTATCGATTAATTTATCTCCGAGGCTAAACACAGTCCCTTCCTTCCCTCCCTCCTTCCCTCCCTCCTTGAGCAAGCTTTGAAACCACTCGTCTTACTCCTTCAATGTTTTATCCTGCTCTCTTCCTTAATTCATTATCTCCTACTCTCTCTCCCCAACACAACATCCTTCCATATCCTTCCCTTCTTATCCTACCACTCTCATCCCCTCCACAGGACATGCACCTTTCTTCCTTTCTTATTCACCTTCTCTCCTATCATTCTTATTCACCATCCTTCCTTTCCTTATTCCTCTTCACAACCACATCATCCCTTCTTATTATTTTTCTCTCTCTTAAACCATAATCTCCCTCCCCAACCCTCCCTTTCCTCATCCGTCTATAATCTTGCTCCCCCTTCCCTTACACACACACACACACACACACACACCTCCCTTTCCCAGCATGAGTCAGTCCATTACCAAAGGGAACTAAGGTCCTCCTGGTTTACCTCCATTCTTTTATATTATTTTTTTTTCACTTTTTTTTTTTTATCTCATCTCTTCTCCTTGTGTGTTCGTGGTGGTGGTGGTGGGCAGGATGGGTGACGACATGCAAGCACAGGCGAGGCACAGGAGACGCGGGGAGGGGCTGAGAGATGACCACAAGCATCAGACAGACAGGGTCGAGGGGTGTGTGTGTGACAGGTATAGTAGTAGTGGTGGTGACAACAGAAAGGTGTATAATTATGGTATGGTGGAGTTAGCAAACAGGAGAAGTAGAGGTGGTTACAATATACAAACACATCAGGTAGGGTGTGGCATATTATGTAAGGTAGAGGAAGGAACGTGGGTGGTAAATAGAATAAGTAGATTGATGTGGGTGATTGAGACGGTTGACTGGAATGAGTGATAGGGTGGGTGGCACAGGTGGGTGACAGAGGTGTGGGTATAGAAGTAGGGGACTGGATGACGACGGTATTCAAGGTCATATAAAGGGTACAATTTCGTGGGTGAGTGATGGATGGAAAATATGTACATAGATGACGTTGGAGGCTGGTTGAAAAGGGTGAGTGGGTGACTGGAGTGGATGGCTGACTGAAGAGGGTGATTGTGGATGTTGGCATGGGTGTGGAGGGAATATCAACACACAAACAAACACTGCATGGGATGGGTGGGTTACGAGGTCGAGAGAGAGAGAGAGAGAGAGAGAGAGAGAGAGAGAGAGAGAGAGAGAGAGGAGAGAGAGAGAGAGAGAGAGAGGAGAGAGAGAGAGAGAGAGAGAGAGAGAGAGAGAGAGAGAGAGAGAGAGAAAAGAGAGATTAGGTATCAGGTACCAGGCAAAGTATCCATTTTTTCCTGACTAATTTTGACTGGTTTCTGTGAGGCGTGTTTTACTTTACCAAGGATCATACAC
>JAWZYT010005734.1:0-20000 GCA_034508575.1 Petrolisthes manimaculis
CTGCTTAGAATAGCTTAGAGGAATAAAATGCTCCAGATTTACCAGCAGGAAGTTCGGTGTTGGTAAATTTGGAGCAACAGAATCCTTCAAACTATTTCAAGCAACAGAACATCATTGTTTTTGCCTCTATGGTCCTGTTTTCCTAGCATACTTTGGAGGAATAACGGCACTCCAATGTAACAAAAGTGAATTACCACCTAAATGACATTAGAACAGTCAGCTTAGCGCCCCTCCTCTGCTCTCATTATATCCCCTTTCCTTCTACTTCAAATCATTGGATTAAACAAATGCCACAGCCGGTGCTAGAAAATAAAACACACATTATATCCCCGTACGACAACAAACACCCTTATTAGGAAGAGAGTGATGTGGTCGGGCGTCACGGAAACACAACGTTAATACAGCTGTCGTGAGGGTATAATGAATGACTCGCCTGTTGGTCCACAGTATGTATGGCTGTAAGGGTTGTTCTCTTCCCATTAGGCCGTGTTAATACCATTGGGGTCCGTTCGTTTGGTAGTGTGGGGCTGAGTCTCTGTGTTACTGCGTGTTCCTGCGTTTGTTTCCCTGTTTGTTTGCATGCATGGAAAAAGTAAGAAAAAAGCATACAATTATGTACTTGGCACTGCATGATTTTGTGTATGTGTGTGTTTGTGCAGATATCGGTGTATTCGTGTCTGAATATGTTTATGAGTCGTCATTTTTTCACATTTTCCAGTGATGTAATCGTGTATATGATGGTGTTTATCTCACTAAAGTTGTGTGTGCCTTTTTTCCTTTTTTTTTATAATTGGTTTGAAAATCTATATATCTAAATGTATACTAAATGTCTGTGAGTGTGTTTCTACGGGACTGTTTATATGTAACAAAAGCAATGCATGTGTAAGACGTTTGTAAAGAAGTCTGTTGGTTTGTCAGTGTTTGTGTTTGATAGAATAAGATGTTGGATCAATAGGAAACAACACCTAAAAGAATGGGATACAAACTCCTGCTAGACTGGTCAATCTAAACACCAGAGCCATACCATAACTGTTGGCTGGAATGGGAAGGAGGGGAAGAACCAACCCAGGCTTTCCCAATACTTTTATTTCCTCGATAGTGTATTGAGGAAGTATTCTTACATTTAGAGAACTGAAAGAGAGAAAGAGAGAGAGAGAGGGTGGGGGGGGTATGTGTGTGTTATATAGATATATGTATGGTATCTCGCAAATTTAATCAGAGTCGAAGGGAGATGTAAGATGATGCATTTTAAATAAGAAAATCGTTTAGGAGTAAATAAAGATGATGTGTTAGCGATAAACACAATATACGTAGAGTGAGTTTAATACACGAGTAAATATAATATAGCAATAAATATATCACTGATGGCATACTTACTACCAGTGTGTGAAGTGCCTTAGCTTTGTGTGAGGTGCCTTAGCCTTGTGTTAGTTTCAGGTGCCGACAATGGCTGTAACAGAATACCCACTATGAGCTCTTAGAAAAATATATATTCATGGAGTATTTTTTTGGTTTAATTGCATAATCTTTTATCTCCCTTCGGCTCCGCTCGTGGATATTTCCTCATTATCAATTTTATTAACACTTTGTCACATTTTTATCATATATTATCATAAATTAGACAAGTTTTTAAACTCGCAAAACATTCATGATCTCTGAGAACAAGAAATTGGACAAAAGCAAAAATATCCAGTAACCAAACTCCATGAATGTCATAACTCAACAAAGAAACACTATTATACTGTAAAGAATGAAAGGCCACGTCAACAACAGTATAACAACAGTTTTGTTCTCACATAACATGAACATTTTCTTGATTGTAGTCATGTATTAAATAACATTAATGTACAGGTAGTGTTTAGAAATACTGTTCAGAAATACTCTCTCTCTCTCTCTCTAAATAAATATATATATATATATATATATATATACACGAGCTGCAGAGGTAGCTGGATGAGGTGTATAAAAATGGTGTGTATGGAAAATGGAAACAAGAGATAAACAGAATGGGGCGAGTCTATGCCAGCTGATGGAATGGAGAACTTCAATCACCGGGAGACTCAGTTGGTAGAGGAGAAGGGAAAAACGAATGTGTGCATAGAAGAGGAAGGAAGAAGGGGAGAGGGAAACAGAGGGAGAGCAAAATATTGAGATGTAAAGAAAGCGGAGAGAGAGAGAGAGAGAAAATATATAGGAAGTAGAGGAGAGAGAGAGAATAGGAAGTAGAGGGGAGAGAGAGAGAAGAGAAAGTAGAGGAGAGAGAGAGAATAGAAAGTAGAGGAGAGAGAGAGAATAGGAAGTAGAGGAGAGAGAGAGAATAGGAAGTAGAGGAGAGAGAGAGAATAGGAAGTAGAGGAGAGAGAGAGAATAGGAAGTAGAGGAGAGAGAGAGAATAAGAAGTAGAGGAAAGAGAAGGAGAAAATAGGAAGGGGAGTAGAGAGAGAGAGAGAATAAAAAGGGGAGCAGAGAGATAGAAAGACATAGAGAGAAATAGAATAAGAAGGGGAGCAGAGAGAGAGAGAGAATAAGAAGGGGAGCAGAGAGAGAGAGATAGAATAAGAAGGGGAGCAGAGAGAGAGAGAGAATAAGAAGGGGAGCAGAGAGAGAGAGAGAGAATATGAAGGGGAGCAGAGAGAGAGATAGAATAAGAAGGGAAGCAGAGAGAGGGAGAGGGAATAGGATAAGGATAAGGACTCTGGAGGAAGGAGCGTGTGAGAGTGAAGGTGGGTAGGTTGGGTTAGGTTGGGTTGGGTAGCTCCATCTCACTCAGCATACATAACACCTCCAAGGCAAGAGATGGAGAGGCGACGTTATCCTCCCCACTCCCTTATTGGCTGGATGGCTGGGCTCTAGTTCTGTATGTGTGTGGTAGTTGTTGTTGTGGTGTTTGTTGTGGTTGTTTGTGGTGTTTGTATTGGTGGTTGTAGTTGTGGTTGATTCTGGTGTTTGTAGTTATAGTTGTGGTGGTTGATTGTGGTGTTTGTAGTTGTGTTTGTGTTGGTTGTAGTTGTGTTTGTTGCAGTTGTGGTTGTGGTGGTTGAAAAAGGGGTTGGGGGTGGTTGTTTTTTGTGGTTGATAATCATGGTGTGTGTGTTGTTGTTGTTGTGGATGCCTTGTTGAGTGTAAGAAAGTTATTGTTAGGATAATTGGAAGTCTTGGTAATAATGTTCTCCCTCTCTCTCTATATATCTATCTATCTATCTATCTATCTATCTATCTATCTATCTATCTATCTATCTATCTATCTATCTATCCATCCATCTCTATCTCTCTCACTCTCTCTCTCTTTATCTCTCTCTATCTCTCTCATTTTCCGCTTCCTAACCTCGTACGGTAAACAAAGTGGAAAAGTTGTGATGGTTAGTGACGTGAAGCTCCGAATAAGATGTACGATGAACGAGGGACCCAGGATATATAAAGACAGAGAGGAGACAAATAAGGAAGATAGAGGCAGGAAGAAAGAATGAGATACCGTAAACGTGGGAACAATTTATCTGGGGACGTGTGTGAATGAATATATCCGATGTACAGTACAGCTGAGGACAATATTCTTACAGCTAGTTCTTTAGTAAACAGTCCATTCTTAATCCAGATAGGATACCGTAGCTAAAACCCCAAACATTATCACTTAATATATTGTTAAACCAGATAGGATATTCTTAGATATGCTTAGTCCATTATTAAACCAGATAGGATACCGTAGCTAAAACCCCAAACATTATCGCTGAATATAATGTTGTCTAAACTTATTGCTTGACATTGGGTACACATACACACATACAGTATATACCGTATTTATATGCCCTGTACAGTACATATACCGGGTTTTCTTCCCTTTGAATGTTGGTATGCATTGAGTAGACATATGCATTATTCCTTGAGTTTGCTGTACAGGACTATAGTATACATGCCACCCATTGCTCAAATTTTAATAATTTGGTTCGTTCGGCAATAGTCAACAAAGCTGCTTAACGAAGAACTATGCATTAACGAATAGAATTACACACAGTTAAAATATATGGAACTAGATTATGGCCTGTACTAATGTGTTCCTTATGTCTACATCAAAGGTGAGGTGAGAATCCCATCAAGCTAATCTTAGTAGGGGAGGAAATACTAGGGCGTGAACTCACCCTCTTTTAACATACGCCCTAATTATTTAATGTACATAATATATTAATGTGTTGGATAATATTGAGTTGTGCTGCCGTATGACTTCTTCCTGTAGAATACGTTTGCTTTGTATAGGTTTAGTGGTCCTTGGAGGAGAAAGGACCTCACACGACAGTAATGATCTCTTAGTAGTTTGAGGCGACGACTCTAATGTGACGACTGGTTGAATGCCCGAAGAGCGTTGTCTTTACTATACAACCAACCTGGGAGGGTTGTTTGATGTTGGTATAATACACGACTCACCTTTGTTTAATCCAATGATGTGAAGTAGAAGGAAAGGGAATATAATGAGAGCAGAGGAGGGGCGCTAAGCTGACTGTTCTAATGTCATTTAGGTGGTAATTCGCTTTTGTTTCATTGGAGTACCTTGATTCCTCCAAAGTGTGCTAGGAAACGGGACCACAGGGGCAAAAATAATGGTGTTGTTCTGTTGCTTGAAATCGTTTGGAGGATTCAGTTGCTCCAAAGTTACCAACACCGAATTTCCCTCCTTAATTAATGATAAAGGCTTCAGGTTACAAGAGAGAGAGAGAGAGAGAGAGAGAGAGAGAAAGAGAAAGAGAAAGAGAAAGAGAAAGAGAAAGAGAAAGAGAAAGAGAAAGAGAAAGAGAAAGAGAGAGAGAGAGAGAGAGAGAGAGAGAGAGAGAGAGAGAGAGAGAGATATGGAGATAGTCGCCATGAGTGAAGTGGGGACATTTAGGTGCTTGTAAATTCTGCATAGGGGAAGAAGTGAAATATATGACAGAGCTCATATTGGGGTGTTGTTAACCCTATGTAATATAATATAATCATCGCATAATATAATCCCCTGAAATTAATGAATAACACTTGTTTTGTACGTCAGTGTATGTATTTGTTTGTGTATTTGTGTACAGTGTATTGTTAGAGAGAGGGAAAGAGTAAGAGAAAGAGAGAGAGAGATTGTATTGTGTGTGTGTGTGTGTGTGTGTGTGTGTGTGTGTGTGTGTGTGTGTGTGTGTGTGTGTGTGTGTGTGTGTGTGTGGTGTGTGTGTGTAGGGTGTCTCCAGGCAATATGGAGATGGGTCTTGTGTTCCCTCGGGGTTAATATCTCTTACTTTGTGTGTGTGTGTGTGTGTGTGTGTGTGTGTGTGTGTGTGTGTGTGTGTATCCTGTCCTTCCATAGAGTCGTATATTCTTTGATCCTTTTATCCTTCTCTTCTGTTACGTTTTTCTCTCCTTTTCCTCTTTTCCTCTCCTAACCTTCCTTTTCCTCTCCTAACCTTCCTTTTTCCCCTCCTAACCTTCCTTTTCCTCTCCTAACCCTCCTTTTCCTCTCCTAACCCTCCTTTTTCCTCTCCTAACCCTCCTTTTTCCTCTCCTAACCTTCCTTTTCCTCTCCTAACCTTCCTTTTCCCCTCCTAACCTTCCTTTTCCTCTCCTAACCTTCCTTTTCCCCTCCTAACCTTCCTTTTCCTCTCCTAACCTTCCTTTTCCTCTCCTAACCTTCCATTTCCTCTCCTAACCTTCCATTTCTCCTCCTAACCTTCCTTTTTCCTCTCCTAACCTTCCTTTTTCTCTCCTAACCTTCCTTTTCCTCTCCTAACCTTCCTTTTCCTCCCAACATTGCCTCGACCTCGTTCCTTTGTATTTCAGTGTATTCCTTCCTTTATTATTTCTAGTATCTCTTTCCATTCTTCATTTCACTACTTTTATATTCTTACTTTTTCATATTTATTCTTATTTTTTCCTCCAACTACAATCCCATCTCTGTCCAATGATTTTCTTTGCTCTCTCTCTCATGTATAATTTTTCCCCTGCTGCTATATAGCCCCAATATTTTATTTAACCATAATTTAAGAGCAATACTCCTCTCTCAAAGATCGCTTGGTTCCGTGTCATAATTAAGGACAGGATAAGCCTCTCACTCACTCACTCACTTTCTCCTTGCCCTCCTCTCTTTAATGAACTTATTCTTTCCTCTTCTTTTCCCCTCTTGTTCCTTCTTCTCGTCCAACATCAGTCATTCTTTCACCTATACTCCTTCTCTTGTCTTCCTCCTCCAGCTCTTGTTCCTCGTTTTTCAGTTTTTTTTTTTTTTTTTTTTTAACTTCTACTTTTTCACTTCCTTTTTTACTTTCTTTATTATTAACTCATTTTGCCTTCCTCCTCCAGCTCTTGTTCCACGTTCGTCAGTTTCTTTTTTATTCTTTTTTTTACTTACTTCTACTTCTTCCCTTCCTTATTGACTTTCTTTATTATTAACTCATTTTTATTTCTAATCTGCCTCCAGTTGTACAAATTCCTCCATCACTCACAGTTCGATCACTTCCATACATAAAAATATCCTCTCTACACTCCTCCACTTGCGATTCTCTCTCTCTCTCTCTCTCTCTCTCTCTCTCTCTCTCTCTCTCTCTCTCTCTCATCTTCCATACAGATCTCCTCTAAACCTCCCTCAGCTTCCCATTTACATCTCTCTCTGATTCTGACCCCCATCATTTACCCAGTTGTCCCCCCATCATCAACCCCATGTGTTTATGTGTCGACGTGAACGCCATTATAGGCATCCTCGTTGGTGTATTGGTAATTACGCCCCGGCTAGGTGGACTCGTAAGGCGATTAAGTGAGCAGTTAAGTTGGGAAAAGCAGGCAGGGAGAGGAAGGGTAATGGTGTGGCGGAGAACCGGTTTATGGGTTAATAGAGGCCTAATGGGGCGTCTTTATACCCGGCGAGTAATGGACAGAATCGGGACGGGTTATAGGGTGTTTGTTTGTTCCTTTATATTGGGTTTCGGTGCTTTAAGGATAATTTTAGGAAGGTTGGTTGGTTGGTTGGTGGGATGGTCCGTGTGAGAATAGAAGGTTGTTATCAGGTCAAAGTTCACTGACCTGTTGTTGTTCATCTTTCCAGGCACGATTGGCATAGTCAGTGGTAGAGTAAAGTTTCGTCTTCTTAAACTCCCTGGTGTCTTGGTTTATATTTGTCCTTGTGGCTGATACCTGGAGTTCAATAAATAATCTTCTTTAACGTTATAAATAATTTAATTGAAATGATCATGACCTCACTACCTCAATGTCACCAGTACTCTTTGTCGTGTTCCCAGTACCCCTTCCTTCCCAGTAACAATAACAGTTCCCTTTTACATATTCCATTGATTGCCTTCACTTGCTTGCATTATTGATATTCCCAGCTTCACCTTAATCCTTCAGGCTGTATAGTGTAAGAGGCAGGTTTACTGTTTTATATCTCGTTTGGTACTGTATTGAGTGTATGTGTATTTTGAATATGAGAGCCAAGTTGAAGACGAAGATGGAATAAGAAAAAACAATAGGAGGAGAAGAGGGAGACGGATGAAGGTGAGAGAGAGAGAGAATGAGAGAGAGAAAGAGGGGGGGGGGGGTGGAGAGAGAGAGAGAGAGAAATGCGTATGGATGGTGCGAGAGAAAGAGAGCTTTGAGGGGAAGAGAGTGGAGGCAGGTGGAAAGGGATGGACTGGGTGAGAGGAAATTGGACTGCGATATAGAGAAGGGAGGAAATGACGAGGAGAACAGAGCAGGAAAGGGAAATTCAAGAAGAGGTCGACAGAGGTTAACTGAAGGAGAGAATGGGCAGGGAAAGTGAGAAGTTGGGGGAAAGGGGTGGGTGAAGGAGAAAGAGAAGCAATGACAAGTGATAGAGAAGTGAAGGAATTGAACCGAATGCACACAATAAAGAGAAGAAAGAAGGAAGATAGGAAGGAAGGAAAAAAGGTGATAGATACGTCATGAGAGTGGAGTAAACAAAACAAAAAAAAGACAAGATGAAAAACACATAGAAATGGAAGAGAATATCCAGGAAAGGTTAAGGGATATTGAGTGGAGTAGGATGTGATGGAACTTTAAGCTGAGAGGCAGAACTGATGTGATGTTAGGAGGAAGGGAAAGGCGAGATGGGAAGATGGCAGACAAGTATAAGGTAAAGGGAAGAAAGGAGGATGAAGGGAGGGAGGATTTCAGATGAGTTAAAGAGGAAAAGGGAGAGAGAGGGGTGGGGTTTAAGGGGTATGCGGGAGTAGGGGACAGGCTTTGGCGGGGGGGAGGGGGGTTGAGGGGTGCAGGAATAGGGGGACAGACTTGGGGGGGGGGTAGAAAGCCTGTCCCCTATTCCCGCATCCCCCTAAACCTCCCCTCCCAAGCCTGTCCCCCTACTCCCGCATCCACCTAACCCCCCCCCCCCCCCCAAGCCTGTCCCCCTTTTCCCGCACCCCCTTAAGGCTGATGGAGGAGAAAGGTATAGGTAACATGTAAAGCAGATAGAAGATGGGAAGAGCAAAGGTCAGAGGAATATATAGGAGAGAAAGGAAGAGAGAGAAACTAGGAAGTAAGGCCCGTAGTTTAAAAAAAAAATTGAGGGCCCTTACTGGAGCTCTATGAACCCTCCAAATAATCCAGGCCACAGAACGCTTCAGTATTTCTAATAGAGATTCTGTTACCTGGAGTAGTTTGGAGAATTCATAGAGCTGCAGTAAGGGCCCTCAATTTTTTTTTTTTAAACTACGGGCGTAAGTATGTCAGGAAAATCACAAAGAGGGTGGTAGGAAAAAGAATAAAAAGGGAAATGGTAGGAAAACGAATAATCAGCTGGTGGGAGGGAGGGACGAATAGACGAATAGATAGTAAGGTTAAATATAAAAATACACACACGAGGAAGTGGAGATTCAAGATGGATTAGGGGACGGAGGAAGGGAGGGAGGGATCAGACACAGGTTGCGGGTCGGAGGGAAGGAGGGGGCGAGGCGAGGCGAGGCGAGGTACAGGTTAAAGGTTTGCCTCCTCGCACCATCAATATTCGGCAGGTGTAAGCCAAAGTTGTGTTGTGTTGTGGAGCCGCTGCCCTTCCCTCAGACAGACACACGTCACTTAAGTTGTGGTGCTGACGGATTTCGAGTTTGTTCGCCTTTCTTTACTTAATGTGCTTGTTCCCTGGACGGTATTTCACCACAGAGGAATTGTTTGATCTCCGTGGAACTACTCTATAAAATGGCAAGTGTTCATTGTTCTTTTGCTTCATGAAGGCAACGCTATACATGATGATTCCAGATTCCAGGTCATCAATAATTTAGGCAGCACAAATTCGGTGTTGTTATCTGAAACTCCAACTGAATATTATAGAAAATATTGCAAATACATGACCATCGTTTCTTATTTAATTTTGATATTACTAAGACATTGCATACAGACACAGAATAATATTAAATAAATCTCAGACCCACTTCGTTGTTCCATACGCTGCTCACAGATTAATAACTGAAGTATCACAAACCTGGTGAAGTCGAGATGGTGGGGGTCGTGTACAGAGGAGTGATGAAGGGTATGTAGGGAAGGGTATACAGAGAATGGAACTGTCAGGCAGGAGGATAGGAGATTGATTGATTGATGGATATTAGGCGCCGCAACATCGAGGTCCTATAGCGCCAGGAAAAAGGTGATAGAGAGGTGTGACAGCATGCAGGAAGGAACTAAAGGAGGGTAGGAGAGGGAGGTCAGAGAGAAGATTTATGGATGTGGTAAGGAGGATAGGAGAGGGAGGTCAGAGAGGAGATTTATGGATGTGGTAAGGAAGGGTGTGCATTGGTTGTTGGTGTGACAGGATGCAGGGGACAGGAGGAGATGAAGACGGAAGACCCACTGTGAAGAAAATGTTGTGATAAGGTAGAACTTCTGCTGAAATATAGGTGATGCCATGCTTAGATTTTGTATGACTAGACTTAATCCATCCCTACGGTGTTAAAATATATAAATTAAGGTATTTTTCCCCGTGTATATTCTTTCCTGTATTGGTTATAGGTTGTATTGTGTCTGGCCTTGTGTTGTGGTTCTTGTGGGTTGAGAGAGAGTTTGGCTACAAGCATTAATTCCACCCAACTTTACCGAATGACTATTGACACGACCATTAACCTTCATCAGCCTCTCACTGCTTCCCGTGGCTTGATACCTGAGCTTCACACCTATTGTATTTTACTCTCAGCTCACCACGATTGCTATCCTTTCTTCACAAAATCTTTCCCCTTATTCCATCATTCCTCATACATCTTGGTTGATTTCCTACCGTCTTTTCCTCCTCCTTCCCTTCATTCCATTTATATCTCATCACACCTTGGGCCGTATTCAAGAGCAATGTGGTGTATACGATGGTGTGGTACTGGTACGATGGCTCTTAGTGTTTGTATATGGCAAGGTAAATATAGCTTCCTTCACCACGCCATCGTATACACCACGGATGTTCTTGAATATGGTGGTCCCTTGATTGATCCTCCCCAACTCACTCTCTCTTTCCTCTTACATCTATCTATATTGCTTGGGTCACTCCTTGGTGGTTGCTCTCTTTCCTTTACAGCCTCTTTCCTCTCCCACCTTCCTCTGGGAAATAAAGTAATCTGGTGCATCGTCTTGGTGGACCTTTGCCTTCAGAATATAGTTCGAGTATACAGGGTGAAGCATAGATATATCTCCTTGTTTTTTTTGTTTTTTTGTAATTAATTGGTCTTTTGTAAGCGATTGTAATTCTCAGTATCATGGTTTGAGTAAATTTGTATCCATTCAGAGACGTTAGTTACTCCTTAAAAGTAATATTATTCTCTAATGTTTTTTTTTCTCCTTGTCTTTTGTAATTAATTGGTCTTTTGTAAACGATTGTAATTCTCAGTATCAGGGCTTGAGTAATTTTTTATCCATTCCGAGACGTTAGTTACTCCTTAAAAGTAATATTATTGTCTATTGTTTTAGTTTTGTTTTACTCTTGTCATATACGGCCCCTCTTGTATCTTCTCCACTCCCATCAAATAGTTTAGTTTCGCCTTGGTTGTTCTCCAAGACTTCTACCATAATACTTGCCTACCTTCCTTCCTTCCGGGTGTACCAGGGATTGTAGGGTGAAGTTTAATGTGGCATAAACACTTGAATATGTAATACATGAAAGGGTTCTCCTATTTCTAATTTAACAAAGTATATCAATCTGAGGTTTAAAGGTCGGTAATATTTTATTTTCCAGGGAATAACATGTACTCATCTCATCTCACTACTATAATATTTTTACACCAGTTTCAATTCCCTGTTAACTTTTGCCACGTACTACAATGTCATATCCAGCTGTTCCCCTCCATCACATCACATTACATCAACTAGTCCGTCAGTGTAGCCTGTGGGGGAACTCGCTTCTGATTATATCCTGTTCGTGTATTTCACCGGTACTCTCCCCTGCCCCTCTGTCCTTGTAACCTTTTCCTTCTGTGTGTCTCTCAACGTGGTCGTTACTATATCCTTTTTCTCAGTCTGTTTTTCCTATTCCTATTTCCGTTATTCCTTTTTCCTCCTCCTATTTCCATAATTCCTCATTCTTTCATCATTTATCTTTCCTAACCTCCCTTACCTTCAACACTTTTCCCTATTTCCCTTCCACATATATATACTGAACATTCGCTCTCCTAACCCATGCCTTCTGCTCCTTCGTCAGCGTGGCCTGCGGGTGGGTTCGCTCCGAGTATCGACATCCCGGCGACCACCACCGAGCCGCCGCCCACCACACCAGACCCCGCCACGCTGCCCTACTTCCTTCACTACCTCAACGCCACCAACGTCACCATCATCAGGGGCAAGACTGCAACGCTAGACTGTCAGGTGTTCAGACTTGGTGACAGAACGGTGAGTACAGATGCTGTTATATGATGACTGTAATAATAATGGTAGGAGTAATGATAACAAGAATAACAGACGCTGATATATGACGATGTAATAACGGTAGGAGTAATGATAACAGGAATAACAGATGCTGCTATATTAAGACTGTAATTATAACGGTAGGGATAACAGTAAGAGGAATAACAGATGCTGATATATGACGATGTAGTAATAACGGTAGGAGTAACAGTAAGTGGAATAACAGACTCTGCAATATGAATACTGTAGTAATAACGGTAGGAGTAACAATAAGAGGAAAATATAGTTTGATAGAGATATAATGTTGCCGGAAACATGAAACGAAGTATTAAAATATTATTATTAAAAAAGAGCAGAGACCACAAAGCTGTAAGAGAACCCAAGTATTCTATAAGTCCCAGGATACTTTTCTCTTTGTGCATATGAAGGTGTGTGTATGTTTTTTTGTTTTTGTTTTTTTTCATTACCTTCTGTTAACTGGTGGTGGTGATAATAAGAGTGGCGAAGATAAAATATGTTGGTTTATGTAGAAATATCATAAAAGAATTGTTCTGTGATAGTAATGTGATATTACAAGATAAATGTGGTTTTAGTAATACCAGTCATGTAAAGGACCCTGTGATCGTGTGTGAAAATTGGGTGGCTTCTGATTCCTCCTGACTATGCTATGAAACAAGCTCCTTCTATATAGATGGTGTTTCGTAACAATTTTTGAAGGACTCGTTGACCTCCAATTTTCTGACTAAATCACAGGGTCCCTTAATGGTTGTGCTTGGGGAAGGTGGAGGAGGAGAAGCTGTAGTTTGTTTTACCAATAATTAGCACAGTTAGTGACTTTCCAATACCCTCCTCTAGACTAGACTCAGTTTCCGAAAGTTCTTCTCACTGTAAACAAATTCTTGATCTACCAGAGGAAATTTTTAAGTCGAGTTGTTGATATTGGTTACCATGTATATTGATTGGTTACCAGTTTACTTGATCTGGTTTGTATTATTAGTATTATGTATTAATTGGTTACCAGTTTATTTGATCTGGTTCGTATTAGTATAGTTTAGAGGTGTATCTGGATGTTGGTTTGAAGATCTTAGTAGCCTCCAGTGTTCCGATATAATGTTTGCCCTCTTGACCTTTGCTGGAGGGGGCACAGAAATATAGGTTCATAACTGTGCAGCAAGTGTAACGACGCCACAACACGGACAGAGGGAAGATGTATGGATGATTGTGAATGCATGAAGGCAACTCTATCTCCTCTCTCACTCCCTCACCTCTCGTCCCACGCCTCCCATCCCCCCAGCTCACTCACTCACTCGTACAATGTGTGTATGGGTGTGTGTGTGTATAGATATCCAATGCTGTGTGTGTGTGTGTGTGTGTGTGTGTGTGTGTTCGTGTGTGTGTGTGTTCGTGTGTGTGTGTGTGTTCGTGTGTGTGTGTGTGTGTTCGTGTGTGTCTGTGTGTGTGTGTGTGTGTGTGTGTGTGTGTGTGTGTGTGTGTGTGTGTGTGTGTGTGTGTGTGTGTATGCGTGTATGTGTGTATGCATGTGTGTGTGTGTGTGTGTGTGTGTGTGTAAAGATAACCAGTGCAGTGTGTGTTTACCCTGAGTACGTGTAAATGTCATGTGTTGACTTTGCCCCGGTTCTGCTTCCTCATTGCTGCATGGTGTAGAAGTGAGTGTTGATGATGAGGCCTGAAAATTATCCTATACTGGTAGAAGTGGTTATGGTGGTGAGGTGAGGTGAAGGTTTGTGGTGATGGTGGTGAGGTGAGGTCTTGTGGTGAGGTGAATGAGGCTTTAAAATTATCCTGTAGGTGGTGGTGGTGGTGAGGTGAGGTGAGGTGAGGTGAAGAAGAGGCCTTAACATTATCCTATACTGGTTGAGGTGGTGATGTTGGTATGGTGGTGAGGTGAAGATGAGGCCTAAATTATTCTGGTAGAGGTGGTGATGGTGGTGAGGTGAGGGTTTGTGGTGAGGTGAAGATGAGGCCTAAAGTTGTTGATTGTGAGGTAGTGATGGGATAAATAACTAAATATCATGCCATGTCAAAGCTCAAGAAAACTATATATAGAAACCAAAACACAAAAGGATAAAAAAAAAATGCAAAACAGATTACCGAAGCAAAAAAAAAAAAAAAACTATTTACCTTTCTCATAATAAAATAGAAGCAAATTTTCAGCATTGACAACATTATTTATGAGTTTATTCTACAATTTAGTAATAAAGAGAATAAAACTTCTGGAAAATTGTGTAGTGTTCGAATCGATTCAGGGAAAACCTAGTTAAGGTGGTAATTCGCTTTTGTTACATTGGAGTGCCTTGATTCCTCCAAAGTATGCCAGGAAACAGGACCAGGAGAGCAAAAATAATGGCGTTCTGTTGCTTGGCATAGATTGGAGAATTCAGTTGCTTCGAATTTACCAACACCGAATTTCCTCCTTAACCTAGATGGTCTAAAAGGCGACTGGGTATGTGTGTTGTAGGTTTGGTCCTATGCTTAGTTTTAAAATATTTGAGGGCCCTTACTGGAGCTCTATGAATTCTCCAAACTACTCCGGGCAACAGATTCCCTATTAGAAATACTGAAGGATTCTGTGGTCTGGATTATTTTGGAGGGTTCATAAAGCTCCAGTAAGGGCCCTCAATTTTTTTTAAACTACGGGCCTATACTTAGTTTCCACTGACTTGTATGTATTTCTCTCGTCAGTCTTCCCTTGCTCATCTCATTACTCCTTCCTTATCTAAGATTAAGCAACCCTTTGTTTTGATCGTGTTATTCGAAAATATCTCATGGTACGGGGAAAGCGTTCTAATACTATCTTGTCTGAACTCTTACAGGATATTCATTACATTTTAAACTCATTTAACTTGATGATCTAATCCAACTTAACTTTAATCTAACCTGCAATTGCTCGACCCAGCTTAAGGATTGGTTTACATGACGTCGAAGGAGATATACTGTAGACTGTAAATACAAGGTTTATTCCCTGCCAGTATTATATAGTCGTGTCCCTGTACTACGAGAGACTTTGGGTTAATTCGGCCAGGCTTGCTTTGATCACGTCTCGCTTCGGGATAAAACATTTTAATGATGAGGCGGGAGAAAGTCAGGAGGAGGAGCTGCTCTGCCCTGACTACATAATGGAGAGAGAGAGAGAGAGAGAGAGAGAGAGAGAGAGAGAGAGAGAGAGAGAGAGAGAGAGAGAGAGAGAGTAAATGTGAGACAGTGTGTGTGTGTGTATGTATGTATGCATTGTATGTATGTGTGTTTGTACAGTTGGTGTTCTTGGATTAAAAACAAGGAGGCATGAGAGTGAGTGAGTGAGGGAGGGAGTGAGGGAGTGAACGAGTGAGTGAGATAGTGAGTGAGGGAGTGAGAGAGTGAGGGAGTGAAAGAGTGAGTGAGTGAGTGAGCGAGTGAGTGAGAGAGTGAGTGAGGGAGAGAGTGAGATAGTGAGTGAGGAAAGGCGTTTGATTACGAGATTATAGAGCAAAGAGGAAGAGTGTGATTAGGTGTTAATTTTTGCCAGGGTATAATGAGATTGAGTGAAAGAAATTGAAAGCAGGTGATGGAGTGTGAGCGGAGAGGAGGAATGCAAGCCAGAGTGAGGGAGAGTAAGTGTTTGATTTGAGATGAAAGAGTGGAGAACAGAGAGAGAGAGAGAGAGAGAGAGAGAGAGAGAGAGAGAGAGAGTGAGAGAGAGAGAGAGAGAGAGAGAGAGTATGAGAGAGAGAGAGAGAGTATATATAATTTGGTTCGTGAGAAAGGGAGATAGTAAGATAGGAGAAGAGATAGAGGAGAAACTGATAGAAGCGAAGTAGGGAGATAAGGAAAGGAAGCACCGACGTTAGGAGATAAAGCAGGAAGGTGGGATAGAGAAAAAACAAAACAAAAATAAGTATAAGAATCAAAGGAAATGAGAAAGTGAGGTAGGGAAGGGAAACCGATGAAGGAATGAGGAAGGAAAGTAATAATGAAAGTAAAGGAGATATTAAAGTAAGGAAGTAGAAAAGACAGGAAGGCAGGACCGATAAAGAAGTAAAAAAGGAAATGAGAAAGGAAAGTAATAATGAAAGTAAATGAGATATTAAGGTAACGTAAAGGAGGCAGGAAGGCAGGACCGATAAAGTAGTAAAAAAAAAAGAAATGAGGAAGGAAGGAAGGCAGGAGGGAGCGATAAAGATGAGTTTCTCCCCAGAGACTGTAGTGTTGAATTTAGGCATGAATGAGGAATGACGGCAGTGGGGGGGGGGATTTGAGAAGGGGTGGGGGGGGGGAGTGTTGGCTGGTTGGTTGGTGGAGAAAGGGGGGTAAGCTTAGATGGGGTTTGAGGTTGGGTGGGGGCGTTTGGGGTTGGGGTGGGGGCGTTTGGGGTTGGGGTGGGGGCGTTGGGGTTTGGGGTTGGGGTGGGGGGATTGTGTTGGTTGGTGGAGAAAGGGGGAAAGCTTGGATGGGGTTTGGGGTGGGGTCGGGGGAGAATGTGTTGGTTGGTTGGCTGGTGACAGAGGGGAATGAAAGGGGAGGTTGGGAGGGGATTATGAAAACGGTCGACAGGAAATTAATAAGGAGAAGAGAGGAAAAAATTAAGAAGAGGTCGAAGAAAGAAGGGAAAGAAAAGGAATAACAGAGAGAGTAAATATTAAAAAGAGGTAGAAGTAAGAGGAGAAAAAAAATATTATAACGTAAGAAAAGAAAATGAAAAAGAAGTAGGAGATAGAAAAGGAATAGAAGGAAGATGAGATAGGAAGACACACACACACACACAGATCAGAAATTTGCGACACTGGGAGGCTAATGAGAGGAAATGACACGACGGAAGAGGAATCCCAGCCCATTGGAAATACGACAGTGAATGTGGGAAAAACAGGAAACAAGGAAACAAAACAGGAAACAAGGAAATAAAGGGGACGAATGAATACAATGGAGGTGCAAATAATAATTATGAGAGGAGAGAAGCAGCAGGGAGGAAAGAGTGTAGCATAAAAATGGTGCTCCAGAAAACAAAAATATTAAAACGTAGCATAAAGTTTGCTCTAGATATATATAATGAAAAAGAAGGAAGAAAAAAAACAACTAAAAATAGTCAAGTCTTCCTTCACGCTAGGAGAGGATTATTAAAAAGAAAAGATTGACGTTGAGATAAAAAACAATAATGAAACGTGTAAAATAAAATATGGTGTGTAGTATTTTGGTAAGAGGTTTGTATCACTAACAAAGATAATTCATGAATAGAAAATAGAAGAAATGGAAAGCAATTTACTGTACACTAGAGAGGATTATAGACGGTATAGGCATGATGCGTGTTTTGTATATACATACTGAATTTAATTAAGGGTTTAGAAAGTGAACTTGATTTATAAACCAGAGTTAATAAAGGAAATAGAAGATTAAATGTGATATATAAACTTCAACTGGGGTACATTAAAGGGACATTTTTGGAGATAATGATTCCTCCAAACTATTCCAGGCAACAGGATACCCTTATTTCTATTCACCTGGGTTTGTTTCCTGGCATACTATAGAGGAATCAAGACGCTTTAATGTACCAAAAGTATACTCTCCTCTTAAAGGCAGAAGCGATCGAGGAAGACGCTGGAAAGTGGTTCAGGTAAATCGCCTTGACGAAGTAAATGAGTTCAGGAAGAAGATGCTCAGAGAAGGATAATAAGGTTGAGAAAGAGAGAGAGAGAGAGAGAGGTGAAGAGAGAGAGAGAGAGAGAGAGAGAGAGAGAGAGAGAGAGAGAGAGAGAGAGAGAGAGAGAGAGAGAGAGAGAGAGAGAGAGAGAGATGATGAGAGTGAGAGAGAGAGAGAATATATATACAGTATGTGTGTTGATAAATAGCGTGTGTGTGTGTGTGTGTGTGAAAGAGAGAGAGAGAGAGAGAGAGAGAGAGAGAGAGAGAGAGAGAGAGAGAGAGAGAGAGAGAGAGAGAGAGAGAGATAATATACTGAATATATGGGTGTTGATAAATAGTGTGTGTGTGTATGTGAGAGACAGAGAGACAGAGAGAGAGACCGAGAACGAACATATGTGTAGAGTTTGATATGGGAGATAATTAAGTGGGGTGAAATGGATCTAAGAACGAGTGAGAAAGAAGCGGTAATAAGAGGGAACGAAAGAGGGAAAGCAGAGGAGAGCACAGGGGAGCAATGGCAACGTCTGTAGGGAAATTATAAGACGAGAAAGATGCGGTGATTGGTGAGAGTGAGAGAAAGAATGAATTGGTGATGAAAGGGAGTGAAGTGATGAAGGGAATGGAGAGAATGATGGACAAAGTGGATGGCAAGAAACGATAAAAATGGGAAGAGAATGAGAGAAGGAAATGGTGATGATGAGAGGGAGAGAAGTGATGAAGGAAAGAAAAAATGTAATGGGAAGGAAATCTGGCGAGGTCAAGGTTGATGGGAAAAGAATCATTGAAATAGAAATAACATGGTGAAGTGTGTGTGTGTGTGTGTGTTTGTGTGAGTGTTTTGTATGTTTGTGTGTGAGTGTATGTTGTTTGTTTGTGTGTGTGTGTGAGTGTTTGTGTGTGTGTGTGTGTGTGTGTGTTTGTTGTGTGTGTGTGTATGTTGTGTGTGTGTGTATGTTGTGTGTGTGTGTATGTTGTGTGTGTGTGTGTATGTCGTGTGGGTGTGTGAGTGTTTGTGCGTGTATGTGTGCGTGCGTGTGTGTGTGTAGAAGAGATACTGATGATACTAAACATTGGTATTAAGAGGATTATCAAGCACAGATTATAATAAAACTATGCTATTGTAATCATGAACAAATTGTACGGTAATCAGAAAGTTGTGGACAAAATTATTATACCATGGTTGTAATCTAATGAAAGAAAGCAATTGGTTTATTAATCATCAATCAGGCCTGTTAATGTGTTTGTTTGTGTGTGTGTTTGTTTGTGTGTGTTTGTTTGTGTGTGTCTCGTGTCAATGTTTGAAGAATTTGCTAATTAAAGAGTTTTCTATATTTATGATCAATTTATAACAGTATTATTAGTATTATTGTTATAGAATGTACAGGGATGAAAGAAGAGGTGATGGAAGGGACAGAAAGAGAATGTTATGAGAATGAGGAAAATGATGATGGGAGGGAAAGGAAGATGGGATGATGAGAAGGAAGTGGTGATGGGAGGGGTAAGAAGAGATGATGATGATGATAAGGAGGGACATGTTGAAGGGAGGGAAAGGAAGAATTGGTGATGAGAAAGAAGAGAAGTGGTGATAAAAGGGAAAGATAGATGGGGTGATGAGAAGGAGAAGTGGTGATGAGAGGGAAAGGAAGAGAGGAAGAGAGGGAAAGGAAGAATTGGTGATAAGAAGGAAAGAAGTGGTGATAAAAGGGAACAATAAATGGGGTGATGAGAAGGAGGGGGGAAGTGGTGATGAGGAGGGAAGAAGTGGTGATGAAGGGGAAATGAAGATGGGGTGATGAAAAGGAGAAGTGGTGATGAAGGGGAAATGAAAATGGGGTGATGAGAGGGTAAGATAGATGGGGTGATGAAAAGGAGAAGTGGTGATGAGGAGGGAAGTGGTGATGGGGGGAGGTGGGGAGAAGGAAGTGTACTGAGGAACGAGATGACGAGAGAGAGGTTGTGAAGTGTGAGAGTCTGCAGGGAAATTTCGAGGAGAGCTAAGAGTGTTGGGTTTGGATGCTGGCAGAAATAAAAGGAGGAGAAATCTGAGTGAAACCCCAGGGAAGGGAAGGGCTTGGAGGGTGGCATGGGGGAAGTAAGGGGGAGGAGGTTAGTGGAAGATGGGGAAATGGGTGAGGAGGAGGAGGAGGAGGAAGTGGAGGAGGAGGAGGAGGTGGAGGTGGAGGAGGAGGAGGAGGTGGAGGAAGTGGAGGAGGAAGTGGTGGAGGAGGTGGGGAGTGTGCCTGGGAATATGGGTGGAATGGAGATAGAAGGGTGATGGAATAAATGATGGATAGAAGGGATGATGAGTGGAATAATGATAAGCAAAAGTGACAATAAAGGGTATGGATAGATTGGTGGTGTAAGATTAGTGTAGGAGTGGAAGAAAGGAAGGGAGTAGAGATAAAATTGTTGATTGCTTTGGGAATAATATAATAATATTATACAATTACTTTGAAGGATAATCTTATTTCCATACTTGGTTGTTCTAATGAGGAGGAAAGGCACGAGGAAGAATGAATAGGAGGGAAAATGGACAG
>JAWZYT010005734.1:25000-46546 GCA_034508575.1 Petrolisthes manimaculis
TATATCAGGAAAAATTTTATGATGCCCATTCCTGGAAAACTGGCAGGGGCATGGTTTTTTGTTTCCTTCTTCTTCTACTTCCTTTTTTTTTTGGGGGGGAGTGAGTGAGTGGGGGGGGGGGGGAGCGGCCAGGGAGACAACAAAAATACAATATTCCTAAATCTCTCAAAAATAAGGGGAGTTTTCTCGACTCCAGTAGAGACATCATCACCCACGTTAGGATAGGAAGTTTATAATTAGAATATGATGATGATGTGGGTGAAGTGAAGGCCTTAGTAACCTATCCCTCCAACCTGTGCCAAAAACCTGACTAGATGACTTTAAATGCGAGTAGATTATCTGTTGTTTTGTAGCGAATTTTGGAGACGTAATTGATTGATTGATGTATATTAGGCGCCGCAACATCCAGGTCCTATAGCGCCAGACAAAGGTAATAGAGAGGTGTGACAGCAAGCAGAAAGGAAATGAAAAGAAAAGAGGGACAGTTGAATTGGAGACATAAGTAGCTTCCATTATTGCCAACTTTACATTACTTTGATAACAGAGTGATTTTAATAAAGTTGTGTTTTAGAGGTAGATCTGGTAGGGAAAGGTGTAATGTGTTAAGGGGAGATTATTTAGTTGGTGAATTGGAAGGTCTACGATTCCTCCAAATTATGCCACGAAACAAATCTCTTATTACTACCAATAAAGGGGTCTGTTGTCTGCCGTAGATAGGAGGAATCAGTAGCCTCCCAATTCACCAACAAGACAATTTATCCTTATTAAATGAGGAGAAGTGGTGGGAAGAGATGGCAAATGTTCGGTAAGAAGAAGTAAAATAGAAAGAAGGTGTTACATAAGAAAGGTGTGTCCGTGTGTGTGTAAGGCGGTATAGGAGGAGGAAGAAGGGGAGAGATGTGAGTGTCTGAGGAGAAAATAAGGAAAGGGATGGAGGCTCACAGAGGTATTTAAATATTCGACCCACACACACACACAGAGACGCCCTGGACTGTGGAAGATGGTGTGACTCTCATACCAAATGGGAGAGAAAAGGAAAGATATAATATATATACCGGTATATATATATATATATATATATATATATATATATATATATATATATATATATATATATATATATATATATATATATAGATAGATAGATAGATAGATAGATAGATAGATAGATAGATAGATAGAGATAGATAGATAGATAGACAGATAGATAGATAGATAGATAGATAGATAGATAGATAGATATACTACTTTTAATCTTTTCTGTATGGATGGCAAAAGCTGAATATCATAATTTCCCTTTTCTAATGTTAGGCAGGAGAAGCTTAAGGGATAATACAGAGTTGGTAAATCTGATTCCAGCCACAGTTTAAAAGAATCAAGGCGCCCCATGTCTACCAAGAAGTGTGTTTGTTATTGGTTGTGTTCGTCTGTATTTGTTTAGGTGTAGGAACTGTAAATGGATTCCCAGTATATGATGCCCAAGAACAAAACAGCAGGAGATGAAGTGGACATAGGAAAAATTGAAAGAATGAAGGAATATAACAAAACGAAAAATGACACACAAAATTAATCCCCACACAGACAGCCTTTGATATCTGTCTGTTCACACACACACACTTGCCTGTACACACACACACACACACACACACACACACACACACACACACACACACACACACACACACACACATACACACTCGCCTGTACACACACACACACACACACACACACACACACACACACACACACACACACACGCACACACCTACACACGCACACTCACACACACACACACACCGCCTGCACGCGCTTATAAAACCCACACCAAACGCATCAGTATTCAAACACTTTTTTTTTTTTTTAGGATACTCCAGCAAACAGTGAAAAAAAAAGTAAAAATTCGATGGATGATTCGTCACTTGTATGCATCAACGAGGAGGAGGAGGAGGGGGAAAAAATCTAAAAAACTTAAAAACAGGTAGATAATCACATAGAGTGGGTTGGCTGCCTCTCCCCCTCATGTCAGACAAGATATAGGTGACGTTTGAACTGGATTCTTTTTCTGTTTTAGAAGCTTTGAAAAAGAAAAAAATGACGTGTAATATTACCCTGATTACATGGGTCCAAGAATCGTCATCGACAAGGGAAAAAATGGATATGAGAGTTAGTGAGGAGTTGAAAAAATAAAATGCAAAAAACGCGTACTGAATTACATGTACAGTTGCCAAAAAAGATATTGCGACAACTATTGATACAACATTATATATATTAATGTCCTTAGTTATTTGTAGGGATTATAAGTATGTATTACAGAAGGATATGTATATGTCCTTCTGTTACACATGCTTATAGTCCCTACAAATAGTTGTGGATATTACTATGGTTAAAGTTCCATCAAGATTTGTCGCAATACCTTTTTTGGCAACTGTACACTCGAGGACTATAATGTCTAACCCACCTGAGTCGAAGCCCATGTATGATCTGAAGCAGGCCATACATATACATACATATACATACATATACATACATAGAGTTTCTGTATGTACCCTAAAATCTGGCAACTAAACGTGATCACTAAAGGTTTTTTTCCGAAAGAGTATTTTTGTGCTCACTGAAAAATCGTGAAAAGTTGAATCGCACCATCATTATCATCATCATTATTTCCGTCATTATTACCATCATTATCATCATTATTTTCGTCATTATTACCATCATCATTATTATCATCATCATAATTATCAACAACATTAACATCACCATATTCATATCCAAGTCGTCAAAATATCATATACACATCTTAATACTATTATGATATATATATATATATATATATATATATATATATATATATATATATATATATATATATATATATATATATATATATATATATATATATATATATATATATATATAAGCGCCTGTAACACCCCACACTGAGTACCATGGAAATTCAATGATGATGATGATGATAATAATGATAATAAATAATAATGTACTCATCGATGGTGTGTCATTAGCGGTGTTTATGGTGATGACTTCCTGATGATAATGATGTCTTGATGTTGATGAGTCGTATACCTGCTAATTAGATTTACCTTTGAAATGATTATCGAACACACACACACACATCACCACCACCACCATTAGCTAAAACTTCCATTTCTTCGACTGTCACACCTCTCTATCACCTTTTCCCTGGCGCTATTTGACCTCGCAGTTGTGGCGCCTAAAATCAATCAATCCATTTCCTCGGGAGTTAGGCAGGCAGAAAATAAGATAAAAATTGTGATACGAAAACACACTGCCTTCATTAGTTTGTCAGTGTCTCGTTGCTATTTTAAGGACCCTGTGATCGTGTATGAAAATTGGAGACTTCTGATTCCTCCTCCCTATGCCACAAAACAAGTTCCTTCCTTATAGTTGATGTTTCGTAGTAATATTTGAAGGACTAATGTAACTCTAACTTTCTGACAACATCACAGGGTCCCTTAAGCGTTGTTGGTAGGTATCTTATAATTATTTTTTCCTTAATCCTGCATAATTTTAGTGAGAATACTGTACTTTGAACTACCTTCTGCTACGTAATCAGTTCGGTACTTACACTATCTTTACTCACTCTCCTCATCTTTAAAATCCCTTAATTATAACTCTAGAACTTTGCTAAATTTTCAAAATTAATTTAAAGCTCAGATTCATGATTTAATTAAGTAAATATTCGGTCAAGAATTAATATTTGCGAAGGGCAGCAAGTTTCACACAAGAGGAATGAAATTAATTTGTATACCACAGAAATTGGAACATTACGTTGTTGCCTTTCAGTGAATTTATTGTTAAGCTTGAATCTGTAGTCAGTGAATTTATTGTTAAGCTTGAATCTGTAGTCAGTGAATTTATTGTTAAGCTTGAATCTGTAGTCATTACATTTATATGATGCACGATGACGAAATGACAATATGTATGTTTATTCGTATAGTCTAATACTTAATTGTGTGTATTTTGTTTGTTTCAGGTACGTGTTGGTTCATTGTTGATGGCATTTCATCCCATGTGAGTAGAAATGTGTCAGTAGGAATTAATGAGTACTAGTGTGTATCTGTAGTCACTCAGTCGCCTGCATCAAATTATTTACAAGGCTGGAAATACCCATGATCAATAGGGACTTCCACAGGTTGATTAAAACTGTATGTGTTTATTTTAAAATGTTATTTGAAGTATATTTTTTTTTACAGTATATTTTTCGACTTTATGTGACTAAAAGGATTGCATGATTTTTTTTCCCTTCCCTTGGCAACAGTTAAAGGGGAAAGATATTGTTGGAAAATTGGAGATTCCTGATTCATGCAAACTGTTCCAACACATTGAATTTTGTGGAACATTTTGGTGAAATCAGAAGCCTCCAGTACTCAGACATAACTGGGAGGGAAAGTAAATGTGCATGGAAATACTATATATAGCCTACATAGCTGTATTCATAAAGTTGAAGTATACAAGTATTTACGTACTTTACACTCGGGAACAAGAATGAACAGTAGACCATTGATCATACCCAGATTAAAGTTATATAGGCTAAAGATTCTTCCGAGCAGTAACACAATACATCAACTCTTGTATATAAAGAGGGAAGGTGCAATTATTTTAACATCCATGAATCACAGTCGTAGAACAAAATAAATATAGCATAAAGTAATAATATCCTGCTGGCCGTAATAGTCTTTCTGCTACACATACTCACATCGCCAAAAAAAAAATCAATGGTTTACAATATGCCGTTAAAATCTTGAGGCCATGAAAATCGATGAGTAATAGCCTTGTTTTAGAAAACTAATTAAAACTTTCCTCCTGGTTAGCCGAGCCAGCCAAGCCGAGGCAAACAGCAAAACAACAAACACTTTTAAGGGCAAGAAAATCGAGGGAGGAAACCCGTTTACTGGAGCTCCCAAGACGCACACACACACACACACACCTGACCAACCACCAGAGAAACACAACACTCCAACAGCCACACACACACACATATACACACACGCACACTCACACGCACACTCAGACTCACACGCACACACACGCACACACACACACACACAAACACACACACACACAAACACACACACACACACAGACAAAGACACAGACACACACACCAAACACACAGACAGACACCACACACACAGACAGACAGAGCATACTACAACCTAAAAATAAGAAAGGAAATTAATGCAAATCTGGAGACGTAATTAAACTCAAAGTAAACACTGGAATGAAAGAAGGTAAAACCAGAATGTACCCCAAGTTCACCAACTACCCAATTATAACTCTGCTGGAATTCTTAAGGGACCCTGTGATGTAGTCGGAAAATGGGAGATAAACGAGTCCTTCAGATATTGCCACGAAACACCACCTATAGGGAAGGAGCTTGTTTCGTGGTATGGTCATAGAGGAATCAGAAGCCTCCAAATTTCGAAATACACGATGACGAGCAATGCAAGTCATTTCACAAGAGATTACATGAAAAAATTTAAGTAAAAAAATAAAAAACCCGAGTTGACCAAGACAGGGGAGCAAGAGTCAATCCCTGCAGGTCTCTCTCTCTCTCTCTCACACACACTCTCTCTCTCTCACACACTCTCTCTCTCTCTCACACTCTCTCTCTCTCTCTCTCTCTCTCTCTCTATCTATCTCTATCTCTCTCTCTATCTGGCCAGAGTGAGTCATGAAATATTGATGTCCCTCACTCACTCACTCCGATGTCTGGTCTGTCGCACAAATTCCAGAGCAGCTTGATGGTAATTCTTGAAGCTGGTAGGGTAGGAAGAAGAGGGGTGGGTAAGAGTAGATAAGAAGAGATAAGATAAGGAAGGGAGGAGGAAAAGGGTGATAGATAAGGAAGGGAGGAGGAAGAGATAAAATAAGGAAGGGAGGGAGGAGGAAGAGGGCGATAGAAAAAAAGAGATAGATAAGGAAGGTAGAAGGAAGAAGGTAGTAGATAAGAAGAGAAAATGTAGGGAGAAAGAGGGTGGTAGATAATAAAGAGAAATAAGGAAGGGAGGAAGAAGAGGGTGGTAGATAAGAAGAGATACTGTAGATAAGGAAGGGAGGAGGTAGAGGAAGAGGAAGGGAGGGCTTGAAACATCACCTACGACTCGACGAAATTATAATAAAAATATCCGTAGCTGCATCCGACTCTTCACATTCCAAGGGAGGTGGTTTCTGGACCCAGCAACATACATACAACCTGCCCAGACCATCCAGCAAATTCCAACGAGTGTAGAAGTTGTAAAAAGTTTCGTCTTGAGCGTAACCTTGTTGTGGCTGTCTGCTCCATCTAAAGGGAAGCTCAACATTGGATCACATAGGCGAATATTACTTTATAAGATATATTTATTTATTTATTTATATATTTATTTATTTTCTTATATATTTACTTATTTATTTATTTATTTATTTATTTATTTATATTTTTATATATTTATTTATTTATTTATATCTTTATTTATTCATTTGTATATTTATTTACATATTTATTTATTTATTTATATATTGATATATTGATTATTTTGCATTTTATAATTAGGAATAAATCCTTGAGTTTGAAATATTCTGTGAAATTAGATGGTAATGCTGCCCCTCGTCTTAACAATATCACAGTATCTTAGGTTAGGTTAGATTAGGTTAGGTTAGGTTTCAGGTGGTCTGGTCTGTTGTTTTAGGGTAGTTTGGAAGAATCTGCTTCCTTCGTAACACCAACAACATATTCTCATCTTGTTTTGTGTCACTGGAATTCAAGGGTGGCAGTACGGTACGGTACGAAAAAAATATCGTAATTCCGCACGCTTAAAAATATCGTACCATAATTTCGTACCTTACTCAAAGAACCGTACCGGACTAGTACGAAAAAGTAAGATTTCGTACCGTAATTTCGTACTCAATATCGTACCAATGCCATAAATTACATCTCTAAAATTAATCAATTACATGAACCACCTCTGTAAACAGTTCCTTGTCCAGACTCGATTAAGTTCCCATAATTGTGTCTTTTGTTTTGTTATTAGTGAATATCACTGTAAATATACTAATATTACTATAAATAGAGTAAGTGTGTGTGTGACTGTGGGACTTGCACTAGGTTACCAAGGGTGAAGGCTGCAGTATAGGATATTATTACAAGGCAATGAGGCCCCAGGGTTGCCAGATGGCAGAAATATCTCACGGCCAAATTATGTGCATTTTACGGCCAAATCCGGCCAAACTATTTTGTATATATATTTTAACAAATTTATGCAGGTTAGCCTGGCACGCAAATAAAAATAATGTTAACCCTGCACCTACATATACATAGTCATTTGATGCTGTACACATAAACAATAAGCAGATAAAAGGTAAAATATAGTATGCTTACCTTAATTTTAAAGTATACTGAAGCAAGTGTTTACATAATTTACAAAAAGCGTCATTTCCTTCACTTGCTTTCTTAACCCAAATAAATTTCTCTTCCAATGATTTATTATATTTTCAACCACTGTCATAGGTTCCTTTCCATTTATATTTTGTTGACATTATGAATCTGTTTAAAAGTAATAAAGATTAGGTCAAAGAAATAAGAATAGGTCACTTTAACACCGAATAAGTTTCGTATATCAACACATACTGTGCAGTGGTATAGCCAATATCGAGTTCAAATTCAGACTGTCCTATTTTGCCTCGATCAACTTTTGCCAGATAAAAATCGCGTGAATCCTATAAAAGTCTAAGGCTCTAAGCCTATGGTAATTTAGGAAAATGTCATAGATATGTGTAATAAACTTCGTAGTGCAATTTTGGAATTATTATAATGAATATAATAATTAAGTAAGCAATGATTCAGTAATTGACTTACCTTACCCGGTTTATTAATTTACCTTCGTTGTGTTGGATCAAGGAAGGTTAATTTACTATAATTTATTGAATTCAGTCTTACACCAACGGAATTAATAAATTACTCACGTACTCACTTTCACTCACAAAAAAGCTAGCTAAATAAATGAGTTACCCTCGCGCGTGACTCCCGTTTTCTTTTCAATGTCTTTGCGAGTCTTTTCCAATGTACGAGTATAATTTCCAATGTCCTCGTTTAATTATTGGTGCTATTTCAAGACCTTCCTACTCAATTTACTTTAATTAATAATCAATATCAATCTAACCACAAGCCTTGATAATTACAGAGGTTAGTTTCAGTCTCAGTAATTTTCTTTTCAGTGTCCTTCAAACCAACAGGAATTTTCAATGTCCACACTATAATTTATCACTCGTTTATCTTACCTTCCACTGTCAATTGATTATGTTTTCTATTCAATCAATAAGACAGTGCATTGCAACCACGAACGTTGAAGATTATAACTAGTGACGAGACCGAGTCATTAATCTTTAGCTGTGATTTTGCAAAGGGTAGACAGGAGCTGATCGATTACGTGTGTATACTCTGTCTGGCTGAAGTCAAGACTGCCGTTTTCAAATTTTCTCTACCCAACCAATAATTAGCTCCTCCCCCAACGTCTGGATCGATACTCACGGAGCCACACCCAACTATCTGAATATAATAACTGACTAGACTTAGTCTTCATATTATCTCATTTACACTCACTAGCTATGCATGCAATGTAAATGCCGCCACATAAACTAAACATGGTAATTATCCACTTCACGAATCATATGAAAAATAAGGAAATTATCTGTGTGCACGATAAAATCAATATTAATAAGCCACGAGTGAGAAAACGAATAATTTAACGGCTACAGAGGGGGAGAAAACCACAGGCTTAAACACGAACGGTGTCTCCTGTTCCCTCACACAAGATACGGTAGTAATTAACTTGTATGAAGGATTATGTCATTTCAGAATAAAATACGGCCAAAATTCGGCCAAATCGTTTGGCTGTGAAAGCTTATATTTTTTACGGCCAGTAATTTTCGTATACGGCCAAATTTAAGGAATTTGGCCGCAAACACGGCCATCTGGCAACCCTGAATGAGGCATACATACACCATGATAATTGAAGGGTAAATTAGAACTGCAATTTTTTTTTTCTGTTAGCAGGTGCAGTAGTATGAACTTATATAATAGACTACATAGTCAACATAAGCTTTGCATTTTATTAGAGGAGTCCCGAGTCCCGAGTCACTGGACACGAACTGAACACGATAACGACAGTCTACGAGCAGCAGACGAGTAGATAACACAAACACACGCTAAAAGAGAGTTAAACCTTAAAGTAGAACGTTCGTCAAGAAAATTAATTAGTTGCTTTTACATCTGGATATTAGGTTATTCTTGACAGAGGACAGTGGAATGTATATTCGAATTTTTAATAAGGTACGGAAAGGGTACGGAAAGAGTACGGAAAAGACCCCCCAAAAATAACGTAATTTCGTACCGTACCGTACTTAACAAAAATTATCGTACCGTAATTTCGTACCGTACTTTTAGATTAAAAAATACCATACCGTACCGTAATTCCGTACCGTACCATACCATACTGCCACCCTTGCACTGGATGCAGTCTGATTTTCTTCACTCTTACGATCGAGGAAAACATTCAGTCCTCTTCTCCTGCACAATATTATACCATGTCTATTTATACTCACCCATTAAAGTTCTCTCTCTCTCTCTCTCTCTCTCTCTCTCTCTCTCTCTCTCTCTCTCTCTCTGTTGCATGCATTAATATAAAAACAACTTCCTATTGTTCCTTGTAACGTTAAAGTTGCATTTTCGTTCTGAGCCTCTTCCTCTCGTTCTGATTTTGTCCTCACTTTCTCTCTTTACTTTTACCCTTCCCTTCTATTTCATTTGCCTTCTGATTTTTTTCAATTTTCACTTGTGTTATCTTAGTTTATATGTACTACTTGTCTGTCTATATCTGTCTGTCTGTCTGTCTGTCTGTCTGTCTGTCTGTCTGTCTGTCTGTCTGTCTGTCTGTCTGTCTGTCTGTCTGTCTGTCTGTCTGTCTGTCTGTCTGTCTGTCTGTTTGTTTCAACCATCTTATCCTCCGTCACCCATGCCTGTGTTTTTACCTTCCCTCATAATCTTCTCTCTCTCTCTCTCTCACTCTCTCTCTCTCACTCTCTCTCTCTCTCTCCAGCACACTTTATACTTCCCATTATTCCTTTTCCTTTACTTTGTTTTCTCACTTCTTGTTTATTTTTTCCTTTGTATTTTCTGTTGGACGTAACCTTCACTTGCCTTCCTTCACCCTCAGGACAGACTCCATCCCTCACTCCCTTTCAACCCCAACGACACCAGCTCCAACCTCACTTCCCTTAGATCTCACTCACCTCCAAGCAAACATCACCCTTAAGGCTAGATCCACCCCCTCACCCCCAACCAAACATCACCCTTAAGGCTAGATCAACCCCCTCACCCCCAACCATACATCACCCTTAAGGCTAAATCAACCCCCTCACCCCCAACCAAACATCACCCTTAAGGCTAGATCAACCCCCTCACCCCCATCAACACTCAGCTTCAGTCTACCACAACCCCTCACTTCCCCCTCAACCCCTTCAAAGACAACCTCAACCCTCTCAGAAGTCAATTTCACCCCTCATTTCCCCACACTGCCTCAGTTTTCCTCGTCCCTCCACTACACTCTGGTCCTCCCAACCTTGCACCCCCCCCCCAGACCCCCCACACACACCACCAACCCCCTCACACACACACTCCCCCCCCCCACACCCCCACTCCACCACCACATCATCATCGATCCCCCTCCTCGGGTCCGAAGCATCAGGAACCCCACGCATTGCATCAAAGGACATGTTTTGGGTCGGTCAGGGTCCAGGGCTGACCTCACTCAGTCTGCACCAGTCAGAGAGAGAGAGTGAGAGTGAGAGTGAGAGTGAGAGAGAGAGAGAGAGAGAGAGAGAGAGAGAGAGAGAGAGAGAGAGAGAGAGAGTGAGAGTGAGAGTGAGAGTGAGAGTTGTGTATCTAAAATATATGAACTGGTTTACTGTGGCCGTGAACTGGTCTACTAACCTTGTATGAAAGCAAACTATCACTGCTACTTTAGCGAAGCTTTGTTTTCTACTGTGTGCTTTATTCACTTGTTTTCATCTATCCATAAACTGGTGGATCCAATACTTATGATATATAATACAATTTCGATCTCGGATTTCTTCTAGTTGGCGTAGATAAAGAAACTTAATTATATCCATATCCGAAATGAGAAAACAATTATTTATTTATTATGAGACATTACCCGAAGAATATTCAACCAAGGCTTCATTTCCTTTAAAATCAGAAAACAAATATTATAGGTCTTGACATTGGAGAGAACTAGAGAATCCAATATGCGTGTGGTGGGAAATGCAATATTGATGAGGTGGTCTGGGCAGGAGAGAAGGTCAGCTACTTCCCCTTTGGTCTCACTTGATTCTTCAACTTGTGGAGGATAGCGAGGAGGCTTAAAGCTTTCTATGTAATTCTCAATAGTAAGGAATTGTAGTTATAGGATTAATCTTTTGTTGACGTACTGATGGACTGCTGATTCCCTCAAACTATTTCACGAGGCAAATGATGTTAATATTTCCAACTGGGTATATGTTTGGTGGAATCAGAAACTCCAATGTACCCTCAAATGAATCTCGGCTTAATTCCATTGCTCACATCAGGTTCCATTTCCTCCTCTTCCTCTCCCTTAGGCTGCAGAGGAAATCAATCAAAACGGGTGTCGTTGATGGAAAGCACTTGCCTCCCCAACCTGTGTGTGTGTGTGTTTGTTTGTTTTGCTGTTTCCAAGCTGCCTGGCCCCGTTGTAATGCATTTATTGATGTAATGTTCTTGCTTGTATGTGTTGTGGACCCTTCCCAGCCCCTCCCCCTACGCTTACCCACCCATCACCTCGTAAGGAGATTGGTGAGGTATCGTAATTCATCGTGCTGTGTGTGTATGTGTGTGTGTGTGTGTGTGTATGTGTGTCTTATGCAGTACGTTTGCCATGGGAAGTCTATATGTTGCAATTATTATGTAATGTCCAGCCAATACCAAAATGTTTACACATTTCCCTTCATTTGATTTTAGTAGTAATACTCCATTTCGTTTTTTGTTTTGTTTTTTACATGGGGAATTATACCGGTTCCCACGTTAAATTTAAAGGTTTTACGGCTAATTATGATGCAATAAGAGCCACACTATACCAAACATATACACAACGAAGAAGAAATATGCAACTTAAAAACAGTGGAATTTACGCAAGACGAGCATCTAACATCTTAACACTTAAGAATGGAAGCTGTGCATTTTCTCCAGGATAAAATAGCCCACCAGCTTCAAGGCCAAGGTCAGAAGCACGCAATACAAAGCATCTCGGAACCAGACGAGGAAAAATGGTGAAAGTTTTAATATTTTTGTTGTGTGTTGTGCAAGTTTTTTTTTTTTTTTTTTTTTTTGAGTCGCTCTCGTCTCATATTGTTTACGTCTCATGCCTTCCTTTTCTCTCTCCTGTTTTTCACCTCTCCTCTCGTCCTGCCCTTGCCTTGTTCTCTCTCCTCCTTCCAACTAGCCTACTGTCCATCCTGTTTATTTTCTTCTCAGAATTATTCCTCTTGTCTACCTTTTCACCTTTCATCTCATCTCACCTCATCCCTTTTCACCTTTCATCTCATCTCATCTCATCCCTTTTCACCTTTCATCTCATCTCATCTTACGTATTTTGTATTTAGTCTTTATCTTCTGCCATCTACTGTTCCCCTTCTTTCCTTCGTCTCGTTCTGTTCACTATACCTCCCATTTCTGCCTGTCCACCTCCTACCATGGTGTATGTGTCCTTTATTCTCCATGATGTATGTGTCCTTTATTCTCCATATGTCCTTCTGTTTTTTCTCATTGCTGTCGTACCCTCTCCTTTCCAGTCCCCCTGTCTCCTATCTTTAGTTCTCCTGTCCTCTCACCCTAGTTCCCCTGTCTCCACACCCTAACCCCCTTACCTCACCCTAACCCCCTTACCTCACCCTAGCCCCCCTGTCTCCACACCCTAGCCCCCTGTCTCCACACTCTAGTCCCCCTGTCCTCACCCTAACCCCCTGTCTCCTCACCCTGCCCCCTGTCTGCCATAGTGGGCTTCCCTCACCCGCCCACAATTACAGGCACCCTTGACATGTGTGACGCCCTGCCTAATAAACATTACGAATGAAGGGGACGGCGCCCCCTTGCTCTCTTTTTCTCGTTCACTCCATAATACCACTCTCCTCTCTTTCTGTCTCTCTCTCTCTTTCTTTCTTTTTTTTTTTTTTTTTATTTACAATATTAGCAATACATTATACAGCCCTAAGTGCTCAGTGAGTTGCAGAGTACTATCTTGGGCATGATTATAGAATACATAGTAAGTGTAATACAACATTAATAGTACATGTTACCCAATATGGATATGCAAAGAGAAAAATTGTAACTGGTAATAATAACTTATAAGTACAATATGACCTATGACTCATATTATATACACACATGATGCACACAACATACACTTATAATTTTAGCCAATTATTTACATCCCTCTTAAAACTATGCATAGTTGGAGCTTCATGTATATCCGTTTCTTTAACCAGGTTATTCCACAGCCTAGTGTAACGTGGCACAAAGGAACGAAGGAATGTCTCTGTCCTGGCGAAGGGAACACTAAGTTGATGGACTCTGGTGGAAGCGTCCCTCGTGGAGTGGGGGTGAGGCGTCGCCCACGGCTGCCGGAGAGCAGAAAGGTGCGGGGCGCCCTCCCTGTGGATCTTGTATGTAGCACATAGACCCGCCACATCCCGCCTGTGTTGTAGAGGCTGTAGAGAAGGGACCTGATTGTTTGGTAAAGCCTTGTCGTTGATAAGTCGCTGGGCACGGTTTTGAACTTTGTCGAGGAGACCAAGGTATGAGGGGGGGCACGACGACCAAGTCAAAGGAGCATACTCCATGATGGAGCGGACTTGGGCCGCGTAGAGGTTTGTGACTCCCCTGGCGTCAAGAAAGTGTGAGACACGCCTGACACAGCTCAACCTGCCCGCTGCTTTGGAAGCTGTTTTTTTGACATGGCTAGTGAAGGATATGGTGCTATTTATCTCTACACCAAGAATGGTCACTGTAGATTGCAGTGGCAGCACCAATCCATCCAGATGAATGGAAGGGATGGGGATGGCAGGGGGACTGCGTCGCCTGGTGACTAACATGACCTGGGTTTTGTCTTGGGCCAGGTCCACTTGCCACCGTCGTCCCCATGAAGTGATGGTCTCCAGTGTCTGGTTGATGAGGGCAACAGTAGCACGGTGGTCAGTACTGTCACAAGGGAATGTGAGTGTGCAGTCATCGGCGTAGGCGTAGGCTTCAGGGATGAGCTGCAACAGATCATTGAAGAATACATTCCAAAGCAGCGGACCAAGTACGCTGCCTTGTGGAACACCGGCACCAATTGGGTGGTCCTTTGATGACTGTCCATCCACCATCACACATAGGGATCTGTCCCTCAGGTAGTCACGTAAGAGGTGGAGGAGGTCACCGCACACGCCCATACTGCAGAGTTTGGTAGTGAGACCAGCGTGCCACACTCTATCAAACGCACCAGCTATGTCCAGAGCGATGACAAAGCTGTCCCCTCCTCTGTCCAGAGACTGGTGCCATGAAGTGGACATGTGGAGCAGGATGTCATTAGTAGACCTGTTGGAGCGGAAGCCAAATTGTTTATTACTGAGGAGTCTATGTTTGTCGAAGAAGGTGGTGATTCTTCTGGCAATGATAGACTCCAGAGTCTTACCGAGGACAGACAAAAGGGAGACAGGTCTGTAGTTTTTTGGCTCCGTCTTCGTTAACTTTTTATGAATGGCTGCCACCTTTGCCACTTTCCAGAGAGAGGGCCACTTACCAGTGCTTAAGCAGCACTGGAAGACGGCGGTGACAGGAGCAGCCAACTGGGAGGCACAGTTTTTCTTTTTATCTTTTTCTTTCTGTCTCTCTCTCTCTTTCTGTCTCCCTCTCTCTCTCATTCCCTTCCTTTGCTCTATCTGTTTCTTTCTCGATTTCTTTGTGTTTCCATGCCTTTCTGTCTGGCTGTCTGCCTTTCCTTTCCTTTCCTTTCCTTTCCTTTCCTTTCCTTTCCTTTCCTTTCCTTTCCTTTCCTTTCCTTTCCTTTCCTTTCCTTTCCTTTCCTCTCCTTTCCTTTCCTTTCCTTTCCTTTCCATTCCTTTCCATTCCTTTCCTTTTCTTTCCTTTCTCTATGTCACCTACAATCATACAATCGTCTTTCTTTTGTTTGTCTTCTCTCTCTCCTCGTGTTTCTTGCTGTATCATTCTTCGTGTGTTATTGTACTCTTGGAAAGCACTTTAGGACGTAATACTGAAGAAATTCTTGTATGTGTGTTTATAATGCAATTAATATTTTACTGAAATATCACTGAAAATAATAGTGAGCATAATATTCGAGTAAGTTTGGCAACATTAGGTGAGAAATATTTGGAAACGATTATCCGAAAAAAAAAAAAATAGACAAAAAAATTGAAAACTAATGAGGAAAAAAAAAAAAAAAACATGGTACAGAAAAAAAAAATGAAATGCCAAGAAGTCAAATGAGGCCACAGTTTTTTTTTTTTTTTTTTGGTTGTGTTGCATTTCATTGTTTCCCTCAGGCATTGCTATTTATCATGTGCCTTGTCGAGTTTATGTGTTGCTATTACTGTGTTGCATGGAATGATCACTTTGCATTTGTTTGTTTCTTCTGTTTTTGGTGTTTTTGTTGTTGTTTTTGTTTCCTATGATTTTAGTGTATTTTAGGTGTTGTTGTTCTTGTTGTTTTCCTAGTCCCTGCAATTTGTATCTATTTATTTTTTACTGTTATTGCATTTTTTTTATTGTCTTCTTTGATTTTTTTATTTGGAATTTTAACTGTCTTTCTATCCCTGTATACTCTTCTCCATTTTCCTCTATCACCTCTTTCCACGTGTACTTACTCTGCCTTCTTCTCCATCCATTTACCTCGCAGTTTTATTTTATATTTATTTTTTATACTTGACTTTCCTACTTTCCTACACTTCAGGCCAGAACCTTCCTCACCCCCACTGTTATTGATACCTCTCCACTTCCTCTTATCACTGACATTCCTTATCCTTGTCCTCACCTCTCCTCTCCTCTCCTCTCCTCTCCTCTCCTCTCCTCTCCTCTCCTCTTATATACTACCTCCCTCCCTTCTGAAATACCTGCTCCCATGTCATATTCCTACTTCCCTCACTCATATACCTCTCCCTCCCTTTCCCTTCTCATATACATTCTCCCACTTCCTTCTCATAATTATACCTCCCTCCTTTTCCCTTCTCTCATTCTCCTACATTCTCCCACTTTCTTCTTTCTCATACCTACCTCCTTTTCCCTTTTCATATACATTCTCCCACTTCCTTCTCATAATTATACCTCCCTCCTTTTCCCTTCTCTCATTCTCCTACATTCTCCCACTTTCTTCTCTCTTATACCTCCTTCCTTTTCCCTTCTCTCATGCTTCCATTATATATATAGTATATAATAACATAATAGCCCATAAGCAACGCTCTGCTTCCACTCAGCCTGGCTCTTTGTTATGTGTTGTGAGGACTGATTCGTCTTTACTAATGTTTTGCCATGTGTCTTGCATTCGTTTTATTCCTCCATCCTTCCATTTTTCTCTCCTTCTCCATCCTTCCATTTGTTTCTCCTTCTCCATCCTTCCATTTGTCTCTCCTTCTCCATCCTTCCATTTGTCTCTCCTCCTCCATCCTTCCATTTGTCTCTCCCCTCCATCCTTCCATTTGCCTCTCCTCCTCCATCCTTCCATTTGTCTCTCCTCCTCCATCCTTCCATTTGTCTCTCCTTCTCCATCCTTCCATTTGTCTCTCCTCCTCCATCCTTCCATTTGTCTCTCCTCCTCCATCCTTCCACTTACCTCTCCTCCTCCCTCATTCCTTCCCCCTGTATGCATTACCTCCTTTCTTATCCATCATTTCCTTCTCATCCCTTCGTATCCCTTCCACTCCTCTGTAACAAGTAGAATAAATAGGCAGCGTATTTCAAACAATCATCCTCTTGAAGACCTATCATAATTTTACTCTCTTGTTTTTTAAAAGTACGTTGTAATGTAATCCCCTTAACCTTTATCCTCTAAATTCGGTTGATGAACACGGCATTTATCTTTCATTGTTTAGTACTATAGAACACGAAACTTGCCGATGGAGAGAATACCAGTGAAATTTTGGCCTCTACTGTACTATACTTGATCTTAATTAAAAAAATATTATGTTTTCGGTGAGTTGGAAGGTTTCTGATTCCACCAAACTAATGCCACAAAACAGGTCTCCTATTAGTACCACTGAGGACGTCTATCTGTGTTCTGGCATAGATAGTAGAAATTTCAATCGCAGTCCTTCAAATTCACTATTACGCTCACACTCTACGGACTCCACGCACCACGTTTCACTAACATCATCAGGGAGGAAGGCTTGAATTTTCCTTCCATTCTCTTTTTCACCAGTAACCAGATGTCGTAAGTAATATTTTGCCTACAACTGAATGGTTAAAGTTGGTGATGGATATATTCACAGTCAGAGAAACCTCATCCGAATCAAAACATAGATTTTTTTTTTTTTTTTTTTTTTGTCAGGCTCAGTATTCACTTTATATATATTGTTTTGTATTTTTACAATTTTAGACTAAGCATAGGCCTTTATTATTTCTTCTTTATTCCATTTCTCTGTGTAGATCTATAAATTGAATCTGTTATCTCCGTGTACTTTTGTTTTATCGTCTAATCCTCGACATTCCTCCGTTAAGTTATTCCCTTTTTTTCAATATTTCCTGTTCTTTCTTGGTGTCCCTTCATTTTCCATCTCTCGTTGGTCCCATTTATTCGATTATCTTATCCTTCTTTACACGGTTTTTTTTATCAGTTATCTCTGTACTTCACTCTTTATTTGCGTGTCGGTATTTCCATCATCTAGTTCACTGTTTCACTCTCTGTCTCTCTTTCCCCTCGCTCTGTAAATCTCCACATTCAAGCTAAGAGTAGCGAAAGTTACTCTATCGAACAGAGATCTGAACTCCTAAGGCAGGATGTTTATATTCAGTGTTAGAGGCCACCCACCAACCCATGTCTCTTCTTTATAAACCAGTAAACTCGGAAGGCGTCGGTCATCTCAATTTAACTCTTGGCAAGATATTACCCAACTTTGACCGTGTGGATCTTGGAAAGGTGTTCACTCTTCATAACAGTCCAAAAAGTAACTCTCTCTGTTTCTCTCTCTGTCTCTCTCTCTCTCTCTCTCTCTCTCTCTATCTAGCTATCTGTCTATCTATCTATCTATCTATATCTATCTATCTATCTATCTATCTATCTATCTATCTGTCTATCTATCTATCTATCTATCTATCTATCTATCTATCTATCTCTATCTATCTCTTTATCTATCTCTCTATCTCTCATTCTCTCTATCTCTCTCCCTCTGTCTCTCTCTCTCTTTCTCTCAGCTTCTTATCTTATCTTACTCCCTTGCATCTTCATTCTCTCTCGTCCCTCTCTCTCTCACTGATCATCATATCTCTTCCCTTCCTCATTCTTTCTCCTTATCTGCCTGAAGAGAGGTTGGGGTTAAGCTAAGCATCCTCACTTCCCTTCTTATAACCCTTCTTCACTTCCCTCTTTCCCTTCTTCCCTTCCTTCTTTAACCCTTCTTCCCTTCCCTCTTTCCCTTCCCCCTCTCATCCTTCTGGCATCTCTCATTCCACCTTTCACTATACTCCCTTTCTCTCATTTTCTTTTTCTTCTTACGTTCTACTTTAAACTACTCGTGTCCTTTACTACCTTAATCAATTCTGTCTGTCTTGTGTTAAATTATTTTCCCTCATTTTAAATATTCTTGCTCCTTCTTCTCACCCTCCATCTATCCATCCATCCATCCTCTCATTTTCCTCTAATAATTCCACTCTCTCTCTCTCACTCTCATTCTCTCTCCTTCAGATATACTTCTCCTTTCCTCCTCTTTCCTCCTTTGCTTCGTCTTATCTGTTGGGTCCTCCTCCTCCTCCTCCTCCTCCTCCTCCCTCCTCCTCCTCCTCCTCCTCCTCCTCCTCCTCCTCCTCACTATCTTCACGCCAGGGTGGAGAATGCGGCCTTAACTGCATCTCTTCTCGGTAACCCAGGATAAATCGGTACACACACACACGAGGCAAAGCAACCCGATTCCTTACTTACACCCTCCTTCACCCCACCTCACCTCATCCTTCACCCCACCTCATCCTTCACCCCACCTCATCCTTCACCCCACCTCATCCTTCACCCCACCTCATCCTTCACCCCACCCCACCTCATCCTACACCCCCACCTCACCTCATCCCTCTCTATCTGGGAACGGCAGAGGAACGGATATATATGAATGAATGAATGGGTATGAATGAACATGAATGAATTAAATATGAGGTCCGCCTATCATGCCAATTCATTCATTCATTCATTTTCCTTCATGCCCATTTTTTTTTATTCATATTCATTCATACACATTCATTCATATTCATACAAACAAATCATTTATTCATATTCATACAAACAAATTATTCATTCATATTTCTTCATACCCATGCATTTTTACCTTGGAATATTTTTACGGGGTGGGATGTGAAGTGAATCAAGAATACGGAAACATTTTATATACGGTAGTCTTGAAAGGCAAAGTTTTTATAATATTTTATGATCGCGATTAATTAATATATATTTGAAACTCCCTGGACCCAATGTTTATGAATTAATAAAAGTCAATGGTTTCTTTAATATTTCATGCTAATTTAGAGAACTCGAAAATTTTGTCCCCCTGTGTGTAGAGTAGCATTTTTATTCAGGTACTCACAGCTCAGCTCAGATATTATGTCGGGTGTCGTAATGGAGTGCATAATAAAACAGCTAACTCAATCAAAATCCTCTCCTTTGCATGGTGTAGCGAGCGGCGTCTTTCAAGCATTTCTCTCTCCCTTCCCCCGACCCACGACTACTTACTTTTATCTCTTTGTCCTCGTTCTTTTATTCGTCTCCCCCTTGTATGTATGTATGTATCGTATCGCCTGGTTACTTTTCCCCTATTTGCTCCCCCCCCTCTCCCCCCCTCTCCCCCCCCCTCCCCTCCCCTCCCCTCCCCTCCCCCCTGCTGCTGTCCCTTCAACCCAGCTTCTCCCATTTTTACTTCTTGTTACCCTCGGATTGCACTTCTCTCTATGGTGTATAATTTATTTTAATTTCCTTGACACAATGTTGAATTTTTATTGGGTCATTATTTTTTTTACATTCTCATGCACTTGTATCCTATTTCTTATTTTTTTTTTTTACCATCTACTACCATTCTCATCTATTACCATCCTCATTTTTGTACACTCTAAATGCTGTACCTTGGACCAATCTCATTGCATGGTTTTGAGAATGTGTTAGCTTCCACTTTCCTCACTTTACATTCGTTAAAGCCACGAGGCAATCTAAACTCTAACTTACTTTGCAATGCTCACGTATGTTTCCACCTGTATGTGACAAGCTGGTATGTGGAGGAAGAACTGGTGACGGGATGGGAAGAGTGAAATTGAGGGTTTAGGCCTAGACTCATGCAGGATCTTAGGTTTTACTGGTAACTCCAAAACCTACAACAACACGCCCCATCCATCCCTGTGAGGAGTTACTTGTCCCCCACAGCATGTAGAATTGGAGGCTACTGGTGACTCCAAACCCTCCAAGAACACACCCCATCCATCCATCCATCCATCCCTGTCAGGAGTTTCTTGCCCCCACAGCATGTAGAATTGGAGGCTACTGGTTACTCCAAACCCTCCAAGAACACACCCCATCCATCCATGTCAGGAGCTTAACACTTGCACCCACAACACGCCTCCCGGTCCTAAAGTCCAGCGGGCCATTAACCTGTACTCGACAACTCACAGTTAGACACAGAAATCCTTGGTCGGTCCTACAGATGGGTGGTCGCACTCGTGGCCTTTTTAATTAAGTAAATTGAAAGGCTACTGATTCCTCCAAACTGTATCACGAAACAGATCCATTATAAGTATACATACACTGAGGTAACCTGTTTGATGGGATAGTTTGGAGGAATCAAGGCACTCTAATGTACCCCTTAGCTCCCTCACCAACAACACTCTGGTCAAGTCACACACTCCTGTATTCCCGTGTGTCCACCAGTACTGTTAACAACCTCACCAAGTTGGACATCACTCGGCAACTCTGGTGGAATGTTAGAATGTGTGTGTGTGTGGGGAATGGGAAGAGGGGGAGGAGGCTCTTTCTCTGTCTGTCTGTGTGTAAATCTGTGTGTATATGTGTGTGTGTGTGTGTGTGTGTGTGTAAATATATATGTGTGTGTGTGTGTGTGTGTGTGTGTGTGTGTGTGTAAATCTGTGTGTGTGTGTGTGTGTACGAGTATGTATGTATGTATGTGTGTGCTTGCGCGTTTATGTGTGTGTGTGTAAATTAAAGTAAAGTAAAGTAAATTTATTGCCATTAACATATTATACATAATAATTTGCGTAACATACAT
>JAWZYT010005735.1:0-40643 GCA_034508575.1 Petrolisthes manimaculis
AACAACAACGGGAACCTTTACTTTATAAGCGTAGCCTAATCTTGACCTACCTGACTCTGATGTTGATGTTAACTAAGGCGATTATTTACAGTAACGTGAGTCAAGGTTACGACAGTACAATTTGAATCCAAGAGGAAATACAACAATATATACTTCCCTTGCTTGGGCTTGTCGGATGCTACTACTCCTGCCTCAGAGGATCAAAGAACACAGATGACTTCGATGATGATTCCACACACACACACACACACACACACTGGCACCGACCACAGTGAGAAAACTGCACCTTGTTGCTCCCTAGACTTCTCACAACAGGCCAGACGATGATTGGACAAAAAATACACCTGACCTGAACGATTCTTACACTTTTTATGCCAACGAGAAATTATGCACCTGACTTGGGTGTGGGACGATTTTCACACTTTTGACGAAGAAGACAAAACAATACACACCTGACTTGGACAATTTCTCACACTTTGGACACCTGACTTTGGGGGGGGGACGATTCTCACACACACACACACTTGTGGCACCGACGACGACGACGGGGAAAATATACACCTGACTTGGACGATTCACACACCACGACTGACCGACCGACCCTGGCGCCAACGACAACCAGAGAGCGAGCGTCAAGGGCCAGAAGGAAGAGAAGTAAAAGGAGAGCAGCACGACGCCAGAGCCACGCGACAGGCTGGGAGACGTGGCGGGACTGAGAGAGTGAGAGTGAGGGTGAGAGTGGTAGTAGTAGTAGTGGTGGTGGTGTGGTGGTGGTGCACTCTTGGCCCTGCTGCAACTGACTCCAATACCACCAGTCCAACACATACATACACACACACACAGTTATACATGTACATACACACACACATACAGACATACATATACATACACACATGGTCATTAAAACACACAGTCATACATACACACAGACATACATGTACATACACACAAGGTCATTAAAACACACAGTCATACATACATGTACATACACACATGGTCATACATACACACACACACACACATTCATTAAAACACACACACAAAATCATAGATATACACACAGACGCACACACATACCAGACACACATACACACACACACACCAACAGGGAGAGCAAAACAATAGTGTAGTGTGTGGGTTGGGGTTGGGTTTGGGGGGTGGGGGTTGAAGGGATGGTTGGCTGGGGGCAAGGTGGTGACTGGTTGGGGGGTTGGGTTGGGGGGTTGGGTGGGGGGGGAGGTTGGGGGTGGGGGGTTGGGGGGTGGTGGTAAGTAGTGTTCCCTTCCTCCATTCACTTCAATCTTCAGCCCCATACTCGTACATCTACCCCTCCCCCCCCCCCGCCTTCCCCCCTACCCCCCCTATTTCCCCCCCCCCCCCTCACCTCAACCACCTACTCGTTTATTTACCCCCCCTCACTTTTCCCCCTACCATACGTATTTTACACTCATTCACACACACACACAGACACACACACACACACAACACACAGACTCATTTCATTAACACCTCGATCTCACCTCATTCGCCTCTCTCTCTCTCTCTCTCTCTTTCTCTCTCTCTCTCTCTCTCTCTCTTACATGAACACTCCAGCACACACACACACGAACACTCCTACTCTCTCTCTCTCTCTCTCTCTCTCTCTCTCACACACACACACACACACACATACACTTCATTCCTTGATTTACATTCATCCTTTTCACTCAGTTACTTTGACGCTTAACAAAAATTTATATTAAGAGAGAAGGTAAAGGAGAGACGAGGAGTGGGACGCGGAAACAGCACGGAAAAAAGCGAGAGAGAGAGAGAGAGAGAGAGAGTAGAGAGAGAGAGGAGAGAGAGAGAGAGAGAGAGAGAGAGAGAGAGAGAGAGAGATAAGGAAGGAGTAGCAGGGGGTATAGAAGATAAAAAGTGGAAGAGGATGAGTTGGGAGAGGGAAAAGAGAGAGAGATAGGAATGAAAAAAGAATAAATAAAAGGAAAGTGGGTACAAAAGAGAGATTGAAAGAAAGTAGAAGGAGAGGAATGAGGAAATAAAACATAATAGGATAAAGAAGGGAAGAGAGAGGCAAGAGATGTGATGGATGAGAGGAAGAAAGAGAAATGAAGATAAAGATGGAGAGACAAGAGGAGGGAAAGACAAAATGAGGGAAGGATTAGGGTTGGAGGGAGATTGGAGGGGGAAGGGAGGAAGGAGGGAAAGGAAAGGAGGAGGGGGAGAAAAAGGAAAGTAGGGGATATGGGGGAAGGAACAAAGAGAGGGGAGAGGAGAGGGAGGGGAAAAGGGGAAAGGAAGTGAGAGTTGGGGAAGGAATGAAGGAAAGGAAAATTGGGGAAGGAAGGAAGGAAAGAAAAGTTGGGGAAGGAAGGTAGCAAGGGAGAGTTGGAGAAGGAAGTAAAGGAGAGTTGGGTAAGGAAAGAAAGGAGAGATTGGGGAAGGAAGGAAAGGAGAGTTGGGGAAGGAAAGAAAGGAGAGTTGGGGAAGAAGAAAGGAGAGTTGGGGAAGGAAGGAAAGGAGAGTTGGGGAAGGAAAGAAAGGAGAGTTGGGGAAGGAAGGAAAGGAGAGTTGGGGAAGGAAGGAAAGGAGAGTTGGGGAAGGAGGTCATATTTGGTTGATGAGGAAGGGGAGGGAAGAAGGGTTGGAGGAAAAGGGGAGTGCAGAATGAGAAGGGAGGAAAAAGGGAGATATGAAAGGGAATAGTGGAGAGGGAAGGATGGAATAGAGAAAGGGAGAGGGAAAGGAAAAAGTGGAGAGTGAATGTGAGAGGGGTAGGGTGAGGGAGGGAGTAGAGGGAGAGGAAGGTTCTAACCGGATGGTGAGAAGGGTGAGGGAGGAAAAGATAAGGGTGGGGGGGTGAGGGAGGAGTGAATGAGAGAGAGGAGATAAGAAAAGGAGGGTAAGGGAAGAGGAAAAGAGCAAAAAGGGTGAGTGAGAGTGAGTGAGAGTAAGGGAGGATGAAGGAGGGAGAAGTGGGAAGATCAGGGAGGGTGAGTGAGGGTGAGGGAGGAAAAGAGCAAGGAGGTGAGGAGGGGTGAGGGGGGTGGGGGGGGGGTAGCCGGGTGGCGTCCTGGTCGGCGCCAGAGAAGAAGAAGGGTAGAGAGAACACGTCAGCCAACCAACCCTAGAGGTGAGGAAAGAGAACGGGACAAGGAAGAGGAGAAGGAGGGGAGAGAAGAGAAGAGAAGAGAAGAGAAGAGAAGAGAAGAGAATAGGAGGAGGGGGAGGAGGAGGAGGAGCAGGAGAGAAGTAGTGAAAGGGGGATAACGGGAAATGGGACAAGGAAAGAGAGGAAGAGAGAAGAGAAGGTGAAGGATGGGACAAGGGGTGGGGGTGGAAAAGGAGAAAAAGGAAGAGGAGGAGAGGAGGAGGGGGAGAGGGAAGAACGGTACAAGGGGAGGTGGAATAGAGTGAGAGTACAAAGGAATACAAAGGAAAGTACAGGCAACAGGAGGCCCATAGTTTATAAGTTATTTTTCGTTCCAGACTGGGGGATAGAGTTGGAATAAATTTTCATATTGATTTTATCAAAGTTTTGACGAGATCGACAAGTATTAACACGTTTTTCAAGAGAAAAATATGTTAAGTTGTTTTAGTCTTTCCTCATATGTCAAATTACGAATGCCAAGGATAATTTCAGTTGGTCTTTTTTGTACATTTTTCAACCTTTTAGCATCTTTAGCATAACAAGGGGACCATAGTTTGAACTGAGTATTCTAAATGTGGTCTAACAAAGATGTATATAAGCGTGTTATTACTTCTGGTGATTTATATTTAAAATTCCGAGCAATAAAGCCTAAAAAAAAAAAAAAACTACATTAGCTTTCTTACTTGCTGCCAACACTGCTCACTCGTCTGGTCAATCACTACTTATTATGACACCCAAGGTCTTTTCCTCTTTTACTTTTGCCAGATGTATACCTTGTAATCTATAATTGTGTCCAAGGTTGTTATTACATACATGCATCACCTTACATTTATCCGCATTAAACTTCAACAATCATTTATCGCTACATTCGGAAAGTGTGTTTGTGGCTCTGAATGGCTTTACAGTCTTCGTCGCTTTTTGCAGTACCGCCAATTTTTTTATCATCTTCAAACTTGGATATTTTTTTCGAGATAAGTCCGCATTTTATGTCGTTTATATATACATTAAAAATAGTGTTGGTCCTAATACTGATCCTGTGGCACCCCACTTACAACGTCCAGCCAGTCTGATGCTTCTCCATTAATTACTACTCGTTGTTGGTGATTTGATAGCCAATCTCCAATCTATGTGTAAAACTGTTCCCCCAAGTCATGTGCTTTTAATTTCAATAGTAGTCGCTTTATGTAGTACTGTGTCAAACGCTTTCTGAAAGTAACGAGAGAGGGGAGAGAGAAGATAAGAGGGAGGGTAGGAGAGTTTAAAAGAAGAAGAGTAGAGAACGGAAGTGTGAAGAGAGTATGAGGAGGAGGAGAGCGATAATTACGGAAGACAAGAAAGGAGGGAGATGAGAGGAGAGGAGAGGATGGGAGGAGGGTTGGGAGAAGAAGGGGGTGGAGAAGGGGGGAGAAGGAGGGGAAGGAGATAAAAGATGTAAGCCAAGATGAAGAAAAGAAAAGGATAAATGGAGGAGGAAGAACAAAAAGTAAAAAGGAGGAGAGGAGGGAAAGATACAAAGTTAGAAGAGAGAAAAATGATTAGAAGAAACAAGAAGATGAGAATGATGAAAGGAAGAGAAAAACGAATAAGGAAGACGGGAACAGAGTGGAAGGTTTCGAAATAGGGAAGAAGAGGGATAAAAAGATAAAAGGAAAGGGTAAGTGGATGAGAAAGAGAATGAAAAGGAGAAAGGAAGAAAAGAGGAGAGAGGGAAAGAGGAAGATAAGAAATTGACAAGTGTAGAAGGGAAATGAGAAAAGAAAGGGGTTAAATGGAAGATAGGTAAATGAGAGAGAGAGAGAGAGAGAGAGAGAGAGAGAGAGAGAGAGTGGGAGGAGCAGAGTGAGTGAGTAAATGAGAATGAGACTAATGGCTTCTTTCCTCTCAAACTATTTTTTTTTTTCGATGAAAGCCTAACATCACTTTTATTGTATTCTCTTCGGTAGTCTCTCTCTCTCTCTCTCTCTCTCTCTCTCTGTCAATCGCAGGTAATGTTTCCCTTCCCTTCCCCGTTCCTCCTCCTTTATGTCTTCCTCCTCCCCTTTTTCTTACTTTATCTATACCTTGCCATCCATACGTTTCTTTCCTCTCTCTCTCTCTCTCTCTCTCTCTCTCTCTCTCTATCTCTCTCTCTCATTATTCCTTGTCTGTTCCTTCTTTCTTTCTCATTCGTTTCCTCTTTACCTCTATATTTCTTCTTTATTTTTGTTTTTCCGATATTTCCCTTTCTGTTCTTCTCTCTTTCCCTCCAATTCATGACATATGTTTTGCTTTCTCACACCTTCTCTCCCTTTCTTCATCCATCACTTCCTTTTTCCTTCCATTCCTGTCTGCAATGTTTCTTTTCTCGTTCTCTCCATTATCCATTTCCCTTGTTCTTCCCTCCCTTCCTCCCACATTTCTTTCGTTCCTATCTCCCACATTTTCCCTCCTTTTTTCCTTTCTTTTCCCTTCCCTCCTTATTCCCATTCTCTCTCCTTTCCATCAATTTTCCCTTTCTTTTTCCCTTCCCTCCTTACTCCCATTACTCTCCTTCACATTATTTTTTCATTTCTTTTTCCCTTCCCTTCTTACTCCCATTTTATCTCCTTTCCATCAATTTTCCCTTTCTTTTTCCCTTCCCTCCTTACTCCCATTCTCTCTCCTTTCCATCCTTTTCCCTTTTTTCCCTTCCCTCCTTACTCCCATTCTCTCTTCTTTCCATCCTTTATCCCTTTCTTTTTCCCTTCCCTCCTTACTCCCATTCTCCTCCTCGTTTCCCACCTCTCTCCTGACGTCAATGTTGGTCTAAATAACACAATATATACACTAAACCTGCAGACGCCACCACTATAGATACCTCAGCATAACAACCAGAGGAGGAGGAGGAGAGGAGAGGGATTCAGCAGTCTGGTCTTGTAAACATGTGGCAAATACTGAAGTCTGGTTTCCTATACAGATTTTTTTTTTTTTTTTGTATTACTCAAGATCAATTATATTACTTTTTTTTATTATCATACACAATAACAGAAGAGAAAAAAAAAACATATTCACAAACATGCTGTCCAATCTTTATTTTGGGGTTTCAGAAATTGAGTTTGAACGTTACTTGATTAATTCTACCCAATTCATTCTAGTATTGAGATAATAAGAACAGAATCAAATCTTCACTCGTAATACATTTCGTAAACACATGGAATAAAAACACGTGAAAAAAGAAGCAACGGTAAGAGAGGGAGAAAAAAAAATACATTGAAGTGAACAATTTCCTTCAATTAATCCCATCCGCTGCTCTCTCTCTCTCTCTCTCTCTCTCTCTCTCTCTCTCTCTCTCTGAGTGAGTGTGTGTATCTGTATGAGTGAGTATGTGACATTGTGAATGTATATCTGTGTGTGTGTGTGTGTGTGTGTGTGCGAGCGAGTTGAGTGAGTGTATGTGTGTCTGAGTGTATGTGAGTGTGTATCTGTCTGTGTGTGTGTATGTGTGTGTGTGTAGGAGGGAAGGAAATTAATCGACTCAAGTTACCAACCTTAATCCGACCCCTGTGACACTCACCCTCTCCTTTCAATGACCTGCCTCACCCACTCTGTTTCACTCACTCTGTTTCACCCCCATTCTGTTACACCCACTTCTCTCTCTCTTTCTCTCTCTTTCTCTCTCTCTCTCTCTCTTCTTTTTTTCAATTCCAGTTTCATTCCTTCTCAGCCTCCCTCCCTTCCCTTTTAATTTCCCTTCCCTTTATCTTTTTTATTGTAGTTTCTATCTCTTATATTTTCTTATCTTCTTTCCCTCATACACTATATATATTTCCCTCCATCCTTCTCTCCCTCTTACTCTTTATATACCTCCCTACATCCCTTTCTCCCTCCCTCCCTCCTCCTTACCCTATCTCTCTCTCTCCTTCCCTCCTCCCTACACCATCTCTCTCCCTCTCCCTCCCTCCCTCCTCCTTACCCTATCTCTCTCTCTCCTTCCCTCCCTCCTCCCTACACCATCTCTCTCCCTCTCCCTCCCTCCCTCCTCCCTACACTATCTCTCTCTCTCTCTCCCTCCCCCCTCCTCCCTACCCTATCTCTCTCCCTCTCCATCTTTCCTTCCTACCCTCCCTCCCTCTCTCCTTTCGCATACCTTTCAGCCAGCAACTTTCAAAGCTTCCTTCTCCCTGTATGTCTTCTAATGGAGGGAGGGAGGGAGGGAGAGAGGAAAAGGCAAGATGGAGTTGTAAAAGTGAAGAAAAGAAAACGAGAGAGAGAGAGAGAGAGAGAGAGAGAGAGAGAGAGAGAGAGAGAGAGAGAGAGAGAGAGAGAGTTACATAGTTACATAGAAGAGTTACATAGAATCACAGACCACAACAGACCTTACGGTCCACACGGGGTGATCTGATTAGAAGGTTACTGGTAGAGAATGAATTTCTCCCCAGTGATAGTCGTAGGTAAGGATAGCAAAGTAGAAGGCTCTCTCCCCACCCTCCAATCCCTCCGGCCTGAGCCGTACTGGAAATAAAGTCAGGAGTCAGAACCTTGTGGAGTTGGTAGAGAAAACTCCACAAGGAATTTTATAGGAAAGATAGAAAGTAGTTGAAATTTGGCTGTAATGGGCAAAAAATTATTCATTAGTAAACATCGAAAGTCGGGGATTAGATGCAAGGTGTTTATCAAGGCGACGTTTGAAGCTGTCTACTGTGTTACATTCTATTACGTTACGGGGAAGCCCATTCCATAAGTTGACGACTCGGTTAAAAAAGAAATTCTTGGATTCGTGTGAATTAAAAGATTTACCTATGATTTTACAGCCATTACCTCTCGTGTAGTTTGATTGATCGATATTGAAATATTTGTTGCAGTCCATATTGTCTATGCCTTTGATTATTTTGAATACCTGGATTAAGTCGCCTCTCAATCTACGTTGTGCTAGTGGGAATAGATTCAGTTCATTTAGCCGCTCTTCATACGTTTTGTTTCGTAGACTTGGTATCATTTTAGTAACTCTACGTTGGACTCGTTCCAATTTTACTATATCTTTCTGGTAGTACGGGCACCAGGCTTGGACACAATATTCCATAAGGGGACGGACCAAGGAATTATACAAAGTGAGGATTGTGTCTTTGGACTTATACTCGAATGCTCTGCCAATAAAGCCGATAGTTTTGTTTGCTTTCTTAATTACTTCCGTACATTGCTGACTGGGTTTTAGGTTACTTGATATTGTGACCCCTAAGTCTGTCTCTTGATCCACGCTTTTAATTTGATTACCATTTAACGAGTAGTTTGCAGTTACGTTACGATGTCCGATATGGAGTACTTTACATTTATCTGCATTGAAGGACATTTGCCAAGTTTTCGCCCAATTCGACAATTTATCGAGGTTATCTTGCATTTCTTTAGTTTGTGCGTTAGTGAGTACTGTATTAGCAATTTTAGTGTCATCGGCAAACTTCGATATTATGCATGAGAGACCTTCATCTATATCGTTTATGTAAACTAGGAATAGGATTGGCCCTAAAACTGACCCTTGTGGCACCCCGCTCGTAACGCCAGTCCAATTAGATGATTTTCCATTTATTACCACACGTTGTTTACGGTTTCTTAGCCAGTTTTCTATCCATCTTACGGTGTCGCCTTGGATTCTGTGAGATTTTAATTTACTTATTAAACGTTTATGGGGAACTTTGTCAAAGGCTTTTTGGAAATCTAGATAAATTATGTCTACTGCTTTACTCTTATCATATTCGTTAAAAATGTCGTTTAAAAAGTCTAATAGATTCGTTAGGCAAGAGCGTTTATTGCGGAAACCGTGTTGAGTGTCTCTGAGTAAGTTGTTTTCCTCTAAATGATTTGTAAGTTTATCTCGTATGATTGTCTCTAACATTTTGCATACTACTGAGGTTAGGCTGATAGGGCGATAGTTACTAGGTAAGGATTTGCTGCCTTTTTTAAATATTGGTGTTACGTTAGCGAGCTTCCATTCGTCAGGTATTGTTCCAGTGTGTAATGAATAATTAAATAGCAGAGTCAGAGGTTTTACTATTTCGCTTTTTGCTTCCTTTATTACGCGAGGGGAGATCGTGTCAGGCCCAGGTGACTTATTTACATTTAATTTATCAATACATTTGATTACGTCATTTTCTGTTATGCTGATATTATTTAATACTTCGGTGTTTTCGTTTTGGACTGTTGTTTCAGCTGGTATATCGTTCGGGTTTTCTGTAGTAAAGACTGATGCAAAGAAAGTATTTAGGATACTACTCATTCGCTCTTCATCTGTCGTAAAGTCCCCATTTTCATCAAGAATTGGACCGATAGTTGACGTAAGTACTTTCTTTTGTCGAATATAACTGTAGAACTCTTTCGGGTTTGTCTTACTCTGATTTGCAACGTGTTTTTCAATTGTCTTTTTACTCTGTTTGATTAACTTTTTGGCTTTTCTACGTAAGTCTGTAAACTTGGCAAGGTCGTCATTATTGGCTGTGATTTTTACTCTATTATGGGCATTCTTTTTGGCTCGTAAACAGTCGGCTATATCTTTACTCCACCACTTGGGCTTTAAGTTTTGTGCTGAACGTCGATTTTTTAATGGTATGCTATCCCTGACCGCTTTTGTGTACGCATTAGTGAAAAAGTTCCATTGTGAATTAATATCAATAGTATCTCGCAGACATTTCCAATCGGTATCTTTTAGTATCGCCCTGAGAAGGTGAAAGTTAGCTTTTCTAAAGTCAGGGATTTTTTCGTAGCTGTGGTTTATTTCACTTTTATTGAACTTTATACTGAAAGTGATTATGCGGTGGTCGCTATTGGTAAACTCATCACCCACATTGATATTCTCTATCAAGTCTTCTTTTGTTGCAAATACTAAATCAAGAACGTTATTTCCACGGGTTGGGCTATTAACGAATTGGATAAGGGAACTCTCTTGTAGGTTAGAATAAAGGTCGTGTCCATAGTGAGCTGATAATGGTTCTCCCCACTTTGTTACTGGTAAATTAAAATCGCCGAGAATTACAGCCTCTTGTGTGTTACTCATCTCGCTAATTTGCTCATAGATATCACGGTCGGTTTGTACTGGTTGAGCTGGGGGTCTGTATAATAAAGCAAACAAAAGTTTCATCCCACATTTATTTCTAACGAGTATATATAATGTATCTACGTTATCGATATGCGTCTTTGATAATAGAATTGGTTTAAGATCGTCTTTAATATATAGTAGTACTCCACCACCCCTTTTATTTGTACGGCCTTTTTCAAATATTGTGTAACCGGGAATTTTATACTCTGCTAGGAAGTCTCTGCTTTCGGTATTTAGCCACGATTCTGTTATGCCGATTATATCATAATTTTCTGTGAGTGTTATTTCCTCTAGATCTGCGAATTTATTATGGATGCTGCGAGCGTTGACATAAAAAACCTTTAGGCTATTTCGGTTAGGTGATTGCACGTTTGCCCTTGTTTTTCTGTTTGTTAGTTTTACGTTACCTGACTTTGTTGTGCCTGGGCTGTCCCGTTTTTTGTACGATGGTTGATGACCGCGTCGTTTAGCAAACGTCCAAAACGGGCTGCTCCTACCTGGTTCAGATGGACACCATCAGCTGAGAATAACGAGTCGTCGAAATAAAACTTGTCCCAGGTGTTGATGAAAGCGATGTTCTCCTCGTTGCAGATGCTGGCAAGTCGTCGATTGATGCTGGTAGCGGTGTTGTAGAAGCGGATGTCGGCTTTTCTGCGGGGGATGATTCCAGAAAGTATGATGTTATTCGTTTTTTCTTTGAATTTCGCAATCATCTGTCGGTACTTGTTGAGGAGCTCTTCTGATCTGGTGTTCATCACGTCATTGGTTCCGGCGTGGATGACGTACGTGGTGTTGTTTGGGGCCTGGCTTGTCACTTCTTCCACTGTGTCAGTCACGTCGTCTAGGCCGCCACCCGGGATGCAAAAACGCTTCCTTGACTTGGGTGCTCGTCCACAAAACTCGGTGAGTTGACCCCTGACCATGGAGTCACCAACCAGCCTGACCTCGGTGTCGTCTTCGTCGTCGTCTTGTGCCAGGATCTTAAATCGGTTTTGACATGTAGTGATGGGTATGATGTTCTTCCTGGGTCGAGAGAGAGAGAGAGAGAGAGAGAGAGACACATACACAGAGTCAGAGAGAGATACAGATATAGAGATAGACAGAGAGAGACTGAGGGAGAGAAAAAAAAAAAAAAACATACACACACACTCACACACACACACTCAATTTGCGGGGTAATGGTGTGTGTGGGGATTATTTTCCTTGTTGCAAATAAGATGTTCTCTCGTTGTATCCACACCTTTACTCACACACTTGCTCTTGCTCCCTCCCTCCCCCCCTCTCTTTCTCTCTCTCTTTTTTTTTAACTCAGGCAATTGTAACCTATCTCTCTCTCTCTCTCTCTCTCTCTCTCTCTCTACTCCGTCACTTGTACACACACTCTCTCTCTCTCTCTCTACTCCAGCACTTGCACTTGTACTCTCTCTCTCTCTCTCTCTCTCTCTCTCTCTCTCTCTCTCTCTCTTCCCTTCACCATTATTTCTCCTGTCTATTTGTCTGTCTATCTATCTTTGTATCTGTGTATCGCTAACTCTCAAACTCAATCTCTTTTACTTCTCTATTCCACTTTATTATTCTCCCCTTCACTTCCATCATCATATCAATTTACATGTAGATTGCTCATGATTATTTTTCTCCTCTCTCCATTTTTCAATCTCTCTCTCTCACTCACTCTGTTTTTGCCACACTTTTTCGCCTCTTTCCCCGCCACCCACTCACCCTGTCACTCTTAAATCGTTTCTCTACCATTTATCCACTTTCGTCCCTTTTTTTTTTCACTCCCTCATCTCGTTAAGCGTTTCACATCACTCCTTCCTTTTAACTCTAAACTTTTCAACTTTTTCTGAGTTTTACAAAAAAAAAAAAAAAAAAAATATCTCCGTATATTATTATTATTTTTTTTTTTAATCTCACTTGAAATAAACTATACTGAAGTTTTGGATATAACCTCTCATTAAGCCCACATTATTTTAAGGTGAGAATTTCCTTTTGGTAAAATGGAGGGCTACAGAATCCTCCAATCTATGTCACGAAACAGATTCTCTATTAGTAACACTGAGAACTCCAGTTTCCAGGGATACTTTGGAGTAATCAGTAGCACTCCAATTTACCAAAAAGTGGTTCTCCCTCTGACAATTTTACACCGTGAAGAGCACAATGGTTTTAATCACACTTTATGAGGTTCCCTTTTCGAGAGGCTATATAATCGGGGGTTCTAAAGTGAGCCCCAACCTCTCTGAGCTACTTGGTCTACTAGTTCAAAAGAGCACACTCATTATAATGATGAGTGTATCAGGAAGTAAACAGATAATGAATAATAAACACAGGAATGCCTATGAGATCCAGTGATAGAGTTAAAAAATTGGAGATAAACGAGTCCTTCAAATATTGCCACGAGCCACACACCTCTATATTTATTTATGGTAGGAGCTTGTTTCGTGGCATAGTCAGGAGGTAACAGAAGCCACCAGGTCTCACACAAGATTGCAGGGTCCCTTTAGAAAAAGATATAGTAATTCCTTATCGAAAAAAAAAAATCCTTCTACTTTCAGGAAAACAACTATTCATATATTTTTCTATAAGGAAGAAGACCAGACGTGCCAACTTTTAGCCCCGATGGGGTTAAAAAAAAAAAATAAAGAAAAAAGAAAAAAAGGAAAACCTGAAAAAAAAAAAAAAAAAAAAAATCGCCCACTTACCTATAATCATATCGCACAATATAAGATAAAAAATGTAAAATATCTTCCATCGCTATATATACAAGAAGAAAAAATCCTTCCACGCCTGGTGATTTTTTTTTTAATCTGGCGATGGTGGAGGGACGGGTACAAGGAGGCTAGAGCAGGCCAGGAGGAAAATGTTATGAGTAAGCAATTATAATAAAGGTGTTTGATGGTTCCTGGACCACCTGAACACATCTCTCTCAACATAGGAGGAGGAGGAGGAGGAGAGAAGGGAGGGGGGGATGGTGGCAAAGGAGAGAAGAAATAAGAATAGGAGGAGGAGGAGGAGGAGGAGAGAAGGGAGGGGGGGATGGTGGCAAAGGAGAGAAGAAATAAGAATAGGAGGAGGAGGAGGAGGAGGAGGAAGGGGTTGATGTGAAGTGAGAAGGAAGATGAGGAAGAGAAGAAGGAGGAGAAGGAAGGGGTTGATGTGGAGTGGGAAGGAAGAAGAGGAGAAGGAGGAGGAGAAGGAGGAGGAGAAGGAGGAGGAGAAGGAAGGGGTTGATGTGGAATGGGAAGGAAGAGACAAGAAACAAGAATCTTCCAATATTATAGTTAGTGTTTCGTGGCAATATTTGAAGTACTCATTTATCACCAATTTTCTGACTACATCACAACATGGTCCCTTAATTAAGATTCATTACCAAGGAGATGCCCCGAATGAAAGCGTACAGGTGTTGGTGTTCTAAGAGTGAGAGAAGAGTAGAAGATAAGAGAAGAATAAATGTAGGATACAAAAAAAGAGATAAAAAGACAAAGAAATGTAAAGACAAAACAGAGAAACAGGGACAGACACCTAAAAAGACAAAAACAAAAAAAGAGAAAAGGACAAAAAATAAAGGTAAAGACAGACAGACAGAGAGAGACAGATATACATACAGAGAGAGAGAGAGACAGACATACATACAGACAGAGAGAGACAGACATACATACAGACAGAGAGAGACAGACATACATACAGACAGAGAGAGACAGACATACATACATACAGAGAGAGACAGACATACATACAGACAGAGAGAGACAGACATACATACAGACAGAGAGAGACAGACATACATACAGAGAGAGAAAGACAGACATACATACATAGAGAGAGAGACAGACATACATACAGACAAAGAGAGACAGACATACATACAGACAAGGAGACTTCAACAAGTGGCAGTCCCAACTGAACTCATTACTGCATGCGTGTTCCTCCTGCTCTTACATACATACATACATACATACATTTATACTCATACATACATACATACATACATACATACATAAGTACATACATCCCCAGGACAGGCTTGGTGGGGGAGGGGTATAAAGCCTGTCCCTTATTCATGATAATAGTTTTTTGATCGACTCTATAATAATGACGAAAATAAAAGGGTTGGGGGGAAGAGGGTGATGCAGGGTAAAATTATGAAGAAGAGAGAATGGAGAAATGAAGGATGATAGAACAAGAGAGTTAATTAAATCATGCATGAAGAAAAAGAACACGAGGGACAAAAGATTGGGGATAAATAATAGTGATAAATGAATAAGGAAAAGATGGAGGGAGGAGGGAAGAAAAGAAAAAGATGGAGGGAAGCGAGAAGAAAAGGGAGAGAGTGGGAAGGAATAAAAGGGAGAGATGGAGGGAGGAGGGAAGAAAAGGAAGAGATGGAGGGAAGAGGGAAGCAAAGGGAGAGAGTGGGGAGGAAGACAGGGGACGAGTAGGACAAAGAATAGGGTACCGAGAAAAGAACGAAAAAAAAATAATTAGGGAAAAGGGGAAGAAGGAAAAGGGGAGACGAGTGAATATGAAGGAGGAAAAGGGGTATTTGGGAAGAGGGAAAAGGGGGATTGTGGAGGAGGAGTTGGGAGATTGTGGAGTGGGAAGAGGGGGAGAGGAAATAGAGGGAGAAGAGGAGGATCGTGGAGGGGGAGGAGGGGTATTTGGGAGAAGAAATATACATACAAAGGATATACAAACAGCAACAGATCTGGTGGTCCTTGCGAGGGAGGAGGAGGGAGAGTGAGGAGGGTGTGCTGGGGAGGGAGGGGGAGGGACGGCGCCAGAGAGGGGAGGATTAACGTGAGGAGGAATATTTCAGCTGGCGGGCGCCACCTCTCTCTCTCTCTCTCTCTCTCTCTCTCTCTCTCTCTTATCGATATATATTTTCTCTCGTATTTTCTTTCTATCTATCTATCCATTTATTACTTGGCGAAATTTCGCCAAGTATGTTGCTCAGTGGTCTTGTGTGAGGTCGCAATTCTTGTCCGATTTTGCTGAAATTTTCACCACAGGTAGGCATCAACATTTCTAGGTCACCTATTGTTTTTCAATGTCAAAAGTAAAAAAATCAAGGTCAAAATTATAAAAAAACTGAAAATTGATAAAACCTGTGTACATGGTTCGAACCAACGCCGGCAATGATTAGTGAGGAAAGGGGAGCTAAGCGTTCATGGATAACCACTCGGCCATCGTGACGGCATTGTCAGTTCCTGCTTCTGATGGTACTTGAGCGATGGCCGTATTCCTAAAACTCGCAATTTTTCCATACTTTCGCCAAGTCCTCGCTCTACGAGCAAATGTTCATTTATTTATCTATCTATCTATCTACACCTGCCTCCCCTCCCCATCTCTCTCTCTTTCTCTCTCTCACTACTTCCCACCTCACTCTCTCTCTCTTTCAGTCTCTCTCTCTCTCTATCACTGTCTCCCGTTCCAGTCATACCTCACTCTTACCACTCAATTTATCTCTCTCATTCTGCCTTTCCTTTCCCCCTCGCCTCACCCTCCACTTCATCAACCTTTATCCCTTACTCTCTCCCATCTATCTATCTCGGCTTTATCACCTCACAATCTCTTTACATGTTTATTATTATATTTGGTGCCTATGTCTCTTTCTCACTCTACCTCTATTTTTCTATCTTGTTCTATATTTTATCTATCTCATTCTCGCTCTATCTGTCTGTCTGTCTGAATTTTCTCTCTCTCCTTTCACTCTTCTTCACCTCCAGAAAAAGAGAGAGATAAAAAGAGAGAGAGAGAGAGAGAGAGAGAGAGAGAGAGAGAGAGAGAGAGAGAGAGAGAGAGAGAGAGAGAGAGAGAGAGAGAGAGAATTAAAGCAAATAAGTAAACAACACAGCAGGAAAAATAACCAACACAACCTTCAATGAAATACTCTTCGAAAGTCTCAAAGCTGATTTTTCCCAAAGTTTTAATGACCCTGTGATCGTGTATGACCCTTGGAGGCTTCTGATTCCTCCTAACCATGCCACGAAACACACCACTTTAATGTCACTTGAATGAGGGATCTGTTTCGTGGCAAAGTTTGGAGGAATCAGTTGCTCCAGATTTACCAACAAAAATATTTCCCCCTTAATCAAAGTGGCTAAGATTTTCTCACGGATTGGAGGCTACGAACTCCTCCAAATTGTGCCAAGAAACAGATGACCAATAGTTATATACATTGAACTGGAGGCAACCGATTCCTCCAAATTCTGTATTCTGGTAGAGTTTGGAGAATTAATTAACCCCGAAAATTAATTAATGACCTATATTTCCAGCTCCAATCTTACTTACATTTATAATACAAATTACAGCAGGATATTTTACATATTATTGTTATTATTTTTGGTATTGTTATTAGATTTAGTTATAGTCATAGTTTTATTATTATTATTATTATTATTATTATTATTATTATTATTATTATTATTATTATTATTGTTATCATTATTATTGTTATTGTTATTGTTATCATTATTATCATTATCATTATCATTATCATTATCATTATCATTATTATTATTATTACTATTATCATTATTATTATTATTATTATTATTATTATTATTATTATTATTACTCAAAAGAGGTTATATTAAAGCATCATCATCATGTTTAGGCCGCCCTGTTTTGTTTTGGTACAACATGAAAAACCTAACTCCCTCCAAAACACTGAAAACTTATCAGAAGCATAAATATATGTATGATACAGAAATGAGAGAGAGAGAGAGAGAGAGAGAGAGAGAGAGAGAGAGAGAGAGAGAGAGAGAGAGAGAGAGAGAGAGAGAGAGAAAGAAAGAAAGAGAGAGAAATTATGAAGAAAGAGAGAGAGGGAAACACAATAAAAATGAGATAATGAAGACTCAAGAGCAGGAAGCCAATTATAACTTTACATGCCTCCAGGTGGGTGTGTGGGTGTGGGTGTAGGTGTGTTGTGGGTGTGTGGGTGGGTGTGTGTGTTTGTGTGGGGGTGAGTGTGCCTGGGTGAGTTTTGAAGAGGGCGGAGGTGTGTGTTTGTGTGTATTTATTTATATTTTGTGTGTGTGTGTAAGATAGAAAGAAAGAGAGAGAGAGAGAGAGAGAGAGAGAGAGAGAGAGAGAGAGAGAGAGAGAGAGAGAGAGAGAGAGAGAGAGAGAGAGAGAGAGAGAATAAGAGAATGCTTTGTTTCCATTTTCTCCCTTGTTTACCCTGTCGTTTCATCTATGTGTTCTATGCAACTCTATATTTTTGTCCCTCCCTTTCTTATCCCCTCCCTTCCTCCCTCCCCTAACCACACCAACCTAGGCAAAGGTCCAAATATCTCCATTTTCCCACTTTCCCATTCCATTTCCATCTCTCATAAAACTCAGTCTAGTCTTCTCTCCCCCTCCTATTCTTCCACCTACTCCTATTCCTCCTCCTCCTACTTTCTTCCCTTCCCCTTTTCCCATTCTATTTCCATCTCTCCTAAAACTCAGTCTATCCTTCTCTCCTCCTTCTATTCCTCCTTCTCCTCCATTATTTCTTTCCCCTCTTATGAATACGATGCATCCTTTCCCCTTTCTCTCTCCTTTACACTCCCCTCTTTCCTCCCCTCACCCTTAAACCTATACCTCCCCCTTCCAACCTTGCCCACCAGTCCCAGCCAATTAAAACACGGGAAATGAGAGAGTCAATGAGTTTCCGCGCCTCTCATTGGCTGAGGGAGGGAGGGAGGAGGAGGAGGAGGAGAAAGATTGAGGGAATGGGACAGAACGAGACAATAAGAGAAGGAGGCTGGAGGGAAGAGAAGAATAGTAGGGCAAGAGGGAAGGAGAGGAGGGAAAGAGGGGAGGAAAGGAGGGAAAGAGGGAAGGAGAGGAGGGAAAGAGGGAAGGAGAGGAGAGAAAAAGTGAAAAAGAGGAGTGGGGAGAGAATAAAGAAGAAGAGTGGAGAAAGAGTGAAGGAAAGAAAGAGATTCCAATACATCTAAGGGTTACAAATGCAAAGACAAATACAGTAGACATTAACTCGAACACACACACACACATACACACACATACACACACACATACACGAACACAAAGGCATATACAGTACGCACACACACTCACACACACACAGGCAAATACACTTAAACTCGCGCACACTCAGACCCACACATACACACAACAACATACAATATACATACATAAAGACAGGAACGATTGCAATATCCCACCGCAAATGTCACGTTGTGTGTACGCAGCGTAGATGAGGAACAAAGAGAGAGAGAGAGAGAGAGAGAGAGAGAGAGAGAGAGAGAGAGAGAGAGAGAGAGAGAGAGTCATCTGTGTGTGTTTTTGTTTGAGAAGATAGATAGATAGATAGATAGATAGATTGATTAATTGACTGATTAAGAGAGAGAGTCTGTGTGTGTCTGTGTTTGAGAAGATAGATAGATAGATAGATAGATAGATAGATAGATAGATAGATAGAGAGATAGATAGATAGATAGATAGATATAGGTAGATAGAGATAGATAGAGAGATAGACAGATAGATAGATAGATAGAGAGAGAGAGAGAGATGTAACCTATGGAGGAATGAGATGGTGTTGCCAACTTTAAAAAGAAGGCGAAAAGGAATGAGAGAAAGAAAGCATCCCAGACACACACCGTCAGAGTACGAAGTGAGAAAAAGAGCGAGTGAGTGAGAGTGTTGAGGAGAGTGTGTGAAAAAGCGAATTAACGAGAAAGTAAAGTGAAGCAATGAGAAAGTGTGAGAGAATGAGAGAAAAACAAAAACAAAATGCAAAGAAAGTGAATAAACGATAACAAACAAACAGAAGATAATGAAAAAACAAAAAACGAACACATCCACAAAATAAGAAAATAGTGCAAAAAAAAAAAAGCATGCAAGAGTGAAAGAAAGAGAAATAAAAATGAAAAAAAGAGAAAGAACCTAAAATTTTCTGGAGCCGTGAATGAGTAAGAAGTAATGAATGAGAACCGGGAAAAAGAAGAAGAAAAAGAAGGAAGAAAAACCCCTTAATGAGAGATACACTGAAAGAAGGATAAAGGTAAAGATAGATAGATAGATAGATAGATAAATAGATAGATAGATAAAGAGCTGCATGGATAGATATATAGATATTTGGATATATCGATGTTTAGGCGACAATTTATCTATCTAATCTATCTATCTATCTTTTCGTATGTATGTGTGTATGTGTGTGTATGAATATCAATAAGCTGAGAGAGAGAAAGTGAGAGAGAGAGAGAGAGAGAGAGAGTGAGAGAGAGAGGTGGAAATAAACCTTTACGTATGTATGTGTGTGTGTATGTACAGTATCTCAATAAGCTGAGAGAGAGAGAGAGAGAGAGTTACATAGAGTTACATAGAATCACAGACCACAACAGACCTTACGGTCCACACGGGGTGATCTGATTAGAAGGTTACTGGTAGAGAATGAATATCTCCCCAGTGATAGTCGTAGGTAAGGATAGCAAAGTAGCAAAGAGAGAGAGAGAGAGAGAGAGAGAGAGAGAGAGAGAGAGAGAGAGAGAGAGAGAGAGAGAGAGAGAGAGAGAGAGAGACACACACACACACACACAACTACAACCCACCATACACACACACAAACACTACACAAACACTAGGATTCTAATTGACTTTTAACTTTGTGACTTAGTAGGAGTTTTGTGGTGTGTGTGATTAGGATTCCACTCTGTCCTTCCCTCCTCTCGTCTCTTCACCCCTCCTTCCCCTCCTCCCCTTTCTTGTCTATCTCATTTTCCTTCCTCCTCCTCCTCTTCTTCCTCCTCCTCGTTCTCCTCCTCCTCTGATGTATTACTCTTTCCTTGTTTCATTTCCTATTCCTATTTCCTATTTCATCTCTCTTTTTTATACCTGACATTCTGCCTAACAAGTCTTTTCTCCTCTCTCCTCTCCTCACTTCACTCCTCTCCTCACTTCACTCCTCTCCTCACTTCACTCCTCTCCTCACTTCACTCCTCTATCTGCCTTTCTTAGTCTTCCATATATTACATCCTACATTCTACCTTCGTAATCACAATAATTATACACAATAAAAATGTTCTACTCTTCATACCTATCATACCCAAACAGTGTACTTCAATTTACCCAAATCTACTACAATTCCCTCAGATTTACCACAGATCCTCACAGACTAAACCTACTCCATTAAAATTTACCCAAACTCACCACAATTTACCATGCACCTTTCACCACACACACACATAAACATACACACACATGCAGGGCACAATACCTACCTACACGTGTGTCTGCCTCGTAAACTTCAGTCCACAGCAATTTGGTCCAACACCTCTCTTTATCACACTCATTGCACTCGGAGACACTCATTGCAACCCTTCATCCACTCATTCACTCACTCACTCACTCACTCACTCTCTCACTCGCTCACTCAAACTACACGAAATTCACATATTTGCAACAACCCTCTCCCATTCACTCCCTCGCTTGCTCACTTATTTTACAATCTCTCCCACTAACCAATCAATGATCCAGTGAAGAAAGGTGCTGAGAGAGAGAGAAAGACAGAATGAGAGAGAGAGAGAGAGAGTGTGTGTGTGTGTGTGTGTGCGTGTGCGTGTGCGTGCGTGTGTGTGTGTGTGTGTGTGTGTGAGTTCCAATGTCTGTGAAAGCTATTTTTAGAATTGGAATTGATTGCCATGGTGTGTGTGTGTGTAAGAAACTTTTATTACTCTATCAAAGGCACCTACAAATATGCCATAAAACACTTTAGGATAACACACTACAGTGGTTAGTAAAACAGAATTACTGATAATAACATACAAAAACAACATAAATATATACTGTATAATGAGGAAATTTTAAACAGAGCAGAAGACATGCAAAGATATAATTATTTTAGATGCATATATAAACCAGGACAAAGAAAGAATAATAATAATGAGTAGAAGAGAGAACGAAGGAGAAAGAAATATATTACAGGGAATGATGCACGACAATAATAATGATAATAATAAGATAGAAAGGAACAGCAGGGAATAATGAGGGAAGGAGGAAGGAGAAAGAAGAAAGGGGGAAGGAGGAAGAGGGAAGGAGAAAGTAGGAATATGGATGTAGGAAGGGAAAGGAAGATGTAATAGAGAGGTGAAAGAGGAGGAAAGAAGGAAGGGTAGGGATGAAGGAGGAAGGGGAAGGGAAAGAAGGAAGGGTAGGGAGGGAGTAGGAAGGGGAAGGGAAAGGAGGAAGTGTAGGAAAGGGAGGGAGTAATGGATAGAGGTAAATGAGTAAATAGAAAGGGGAAGGGACAATAGAGGTAAAAGAGTAAGTAGGAAGAGGAGGGAGTAAAGAAGGTAAAGAATACTGAAGGGAAAGGAAGGAAAGAGGTAAAGAAAAAAAAGTAGGAAAGGGAGGGAATGATAGAGGTAAAAGAGTAAGTAATGAGAGAGTAAAGGAGGGAAGTGAAGGAAGGAGGGAGTAAGGGTATGGTATAGAAAAGGGAAGGAATGATAAAAGAGTAAGTAAAAAGTAATAGAAAGAGTAAATAAAGGAGGGAAGTGAAGGAGGGAGGGAGGGAGGTAAAGGTGAGGTGTACAAGGAGGTGATCACTTACCTGGTCATCAAGGAGGGAGGTAATTAGAGGTAGAAGTTTGCGTGTACACCTAGACACACTTGGTGGAGGAGAGAGAGGGAGGGATGGAGGAAAGAGAAAGGGAGAGGGAGGAGGTGGGGAGGATTGGGAGGGAGGGAGGAGAGGGAGGAGGAGGGAAGAGGTGGGGGAGAGGGAGACATGGACAGGAGGAGGTGGAGAAGATTGAAGAGAAAAGGAAGAGAGGGAGGAGGTTGAGAGAGAGAGGAATGGGAGAAAGGAAAAAAGGGAGAAGAAGATTGGAGAGAAAGAACGAGAAATGGAAGATGAGAGAAGAAAGAATTGAAGGAAGGAAGGAGAAAAGGAATGTCAATAACTGAGAAACAAGTAAAGAAAGAGGGAAGAGGAGAAATAGAAGGAAGGAGGAAAAAAATAAATATATATATAAAAGAGAGAATAATAATAATAAGAAAATATAAAGTGTAAATTAAAAGAGAGAAAGAGAAATAACGAAAGAGAGAAAGAAGGGGAGAGAAAGAGAGAAAAAAGGGGAGAGAAAGAAGGGGAGAGAAAGAGAGAAAAAAGGGGAGAGAAAGAGAGAAAGAAGGAAAGAGAAAGGGAGGCACGATATCAAGTAGAAGAGAGGAGAGATAAAATAAGAGATAAAGAGATAAGAGAAGGGGAGAGGAAGAGGGGGCTGTTAGGGGAGATGGGGTGATAAAGGAATAAATGTAGTGGTAGAGAGAGAGAGAGAGAGAGAGAGAGAGAGAGAGAGAGAGAGAGAGAGAGAGAGAGAGGTTGGACGAGGGTGTAGTCTGGGAAGTTAAAACACATAAACACACACACACACACACACACACACACACACACACACACACACGCACGCACACACACACACACACACACACACACACACAGGCAGAGAGAAAAACATACAAACACACTCAGAAAAACACACAGACGAGCAGACCAATAGAAAGTTTGATGTCAGATTTTGTTTTCCTTATAATGTTTTAATCCATTTGTCGAACCAAAATAATAACTTGAGTTTTGAATTAAGCCAATGGTTGTGTGTTGTTGTTGTTGTTGTTGTTGTTGATCATATTTGGCTATTTTGATTCTCTGTTTCTCTCTCTGTTTTTCTGTCTGTCTGTCTGTCACTCTCTCACACGCGCTAACAAGCACACAAATTCTCTCTCTCATTCACACACAAGCATACAAAGTTTCTCTCTCCCCGCCTCTCTCTCTCTCTCTCTCTCTCTCTCTCTCTCTCTGTCACCTTAGTTTCTCTCCCTCGTATTTTTTCATTAATTGCCTTTAGCTACCCTTCCTTTCAGATTCCATTTCCTCTTCCCTTTAACCAACCTTCTTCTTCCTTTCCTTTCCTTTCCTTCTTAATTCTATCTTCGCCTTCATCTCCTTTATTCCTTCCCTTCGCATCCATCCCCTCTTTCAATTCCATTTATTCCTATTTCCATTATCAAACTTTCCCATTCAATCCTTCTCCATCTCTCTCAATTTCCCTCCTCTCCCATTCCCTCCAACCCCCTCTCGTCCCTCCAGCCCCCCTCTCGATTCACCCCTCCCCCTCCCTCCCACCCCCTCTCGTTTCATCCCCCCCTTCCCCCTCTCCCTCCCTCCACTGTCCCCAACACCTGGTCTATTTCAATAAACATTCATAAAGAGTTCAGTCGTGTCAGTTTTGAAAGTATATGTATATATGCATACACGAGAGTGCCTCTAAAAATAAAAATAATAATAATAATAAAAATAAAATAGTGACAATAACGAACGTCTATCTTCCTGTTGACTAAAGCATCACACACACACACACACACACACACACACACACACACACACACACACACACACACACTCAGACACACACACACACATACACTTCCTAGCACACACTTCATGGATGTGGAATAATTCATTAACACAAGCAAATGTATTCAGCACCAACCTAAACGCGTCAGCACAGATATATTCGTAGTACAGTACAAAAAATATTCTAAATATATCAACACACACACACACACACACATACTCTCATTTCAGGCGAACATACAGTGCACGGAAATTTACACACACACACACACACTAACACTAACACTAAGACAAACACACACACTAACACAATCACACACACACACACACGCATACACACACACACACACACAAACACACACACACACACACACACACACACACGTAACGGTACTGAAATCTTGCCTTTTTTTTTTACATTTTGTTTAGTAGTTTTTTTTTCCATTATCATTTGTCATCACTATTTACTTCGATTGTTTTTATGTTGAAGTTGTTTTATTACTTTCCTTTATCACATCAAAATTTCTTCCTACACTCACTTCCCTTTAAGTATGCACGAGGAGAAAGAAGTGTGCAAACTGTAAAATTGGAGGTAAATGAGTCCTTCAAATATAGCCAGGAAACACCACCTATATGAAAGGAGCTTGTTTCGTAGTATAGTCAGGAGGAATCAGAAGCCTCCAATTCCCATACACGATCACAGGGTCCTTAATTAAGGGGGCAATTCAATTTTGTTACATTGGAGTGTCTTGATTCCTCCAAAGTATGTCAGGAAACAGGACCAGATGAACAAAAATAATGGTGTGTTCTGTTGCTTGGAATAAGTTGGAGGATTCAGTTGCCCCAGATTTACTAACACAAAACAATTTACTTCTCCCTTAATTGGCTTGTTTGGTCCTTGGTCGTGTTGTTTATTACGTCTCCTGGAATAAATCTAACGTGGCACAATTCTTGCTATGGCAAATGACAGCTAGATTATATAATGAGGGTAATAACTTTGAGCTGACACCATGCACACATATTCTTAAAAAGTTATGACATACACAAAAATAAAATGATATAACACTGTATAATTATTATTTCCTACAAGTTGAGTAAAATCACAAAGGTATATGATTATTTTCTCAAACTTAACAATAAATAGTGTTCGACAATAAAAAACAATCGAAGGAAAAAACCCAAATATATTTATCTACTGTCCAATATCGTGCCGCTTGCAAAATTTACAACCAACAAAAGTCCTGTAAAAATCGCATACATACAAGATTTAAAGGAGGTTATGTCCCCCTACACCCCACCCCCAACCCTCGATGCCACCTCACACTTATCTATGTTCGGGCAAGGTGTGTAATTTTCTGGAGTCTGGCCTGTAATTTGGTTTATGGGACAGTGTTGGTAGAGAATGGACGTCTGTTGGAGGGGTTTAGGAGGGACAGTGGTCGTGGAAGGTGCCAGGATGAGGGTGATGGAAGAGGGAGGGAAGGAGAGAAGGAGGAGATGGGAGGGAGAAAAGATGAGAGGAGGTGGGACAGAAAGGGGAGGGGAGAGGAGAGAAGAGATGGAGGAGGAGGTGGGAGGGAAGGAGAAAAGAAGGAAAAAGGAGGTGGGAGAGGAGAGTAGAAGGAGGTGGGAGAGGAAGGGGAGGGGAGAGTTGAGAAAAAGGTGTAGGTGGAATAGGAAGGAGAGAGAGAGAAGGAACGTGAAGGAAGAGGGGTAGAGAAGGATGGTGGGTGGAAGTGGAAAAGAGAAAGACGAGAAGGAATAACTGAGAAACGGGAGAGGACAGAAAGGAAGGAAGAAAGGTGAGGGAGGAGAAGAGGGTCAAAAAAGAAAGGGAGGAGGTGGCAAGAGGAAAATAAAAAGGACAGATGGATTAGAAAGCAATGATAGAAAACGTATGAGAGAGTGAGTGAAGAGTGAAGGAAGGAGGAAGAAATATACAAAGAGAAGGAAAGGGGAAAGGGCATTAGTTAAAAGGAAATAAACAGAAAACGGAAAAAAGTGAAGAAAGAATACAGGAAAGCAGAAGTGTATATATGGATGGGAGGGAGGGAGGGAGGGAGGGAGTGGAGAATGGAAAAAGAGAGTGTGGAGGGGAGAGAAGAGTATAAGGGAATACTATGGAAAAGAAAAGAATGATGGCAATGAAAAGAGGAGAAGGATGGGGAAAAACAGATGGAGAAGAGATGATTAGGGAACAGAGAAATAAAAGACGAAAGGTCATGCTTTAGGTAAGGGGATAATACATTTTTTTGGTACATTTGGAGGGCCTTGATTCCTCCAAACTATACCAGGAAACAAACGACCTCAGTGTTAAAATTGGAAGGATCTGTTTCTTTGCACAGTTTGGAGGAATCACAGACCTTCCAATTCACCAACAAGAGAATTTCCCCTTAAGGACCCAGTGATCGTGTATGAAAATTAAAAAGACTTCTGATTCCTAACTATAAGGCCACCGAACGTCGTAAAACACCCTCACTGGTACCATAACAGCTGCAGTATTTGGGAATTATCCTCACTTCCCTCTCTCTGTGGCTGGGTACCAGTTCGGAAGTCGTGATGTGTGTGTGTGAGCAGCAGTTGACCTGGGCCACGATAACGGGCTTGATTAAGCCTATGTCCAATGTCAGAACATAAAAAAAAAAAAAAAAAAAAAAAAAAAACTCATCTCAACCCACACATCACAACACACACACACACACACATAGATAAGAAGCACGCTTTAAATAGAAGGCGGAGTAAGAACGACCAAAAGAAAGAATTCCAGCATGCATGCGAGGAGAGGAATGCTGCTGCCTGGTTGTGTGTAGGATGGATGTGAGCTGAAACAGGAGGACAACACCACACACGCAATACAAACATTCACACGAGCAAACACAATCAATCTCTTAACTCCCTTGTCAGTCTATTTTTGTGTGTGTATGTGTTGCCCCTCTTTGTCAGGATTATATTGCTATCTTTTATATATATAAAATTATATATACATATATATTTATACTCGGTTGTGGTAGCTAAATGAAGTATTTTAATTAAGAAACATAAAGCAAGTTACTGAAAAATGCGAGCATACAAACGCGTCCCACTGTAATGTTATGGTTAGGATGGTGATGAATTATACTTGCTCACAATCCTATCATCATTTATCCCCAATACCAAAAAGGAACATCTGTGTACAGCCACAATTAGATATCCTGTAATACTTTCCTTCCATCGTGCAAAAAAAAAAAAAAAATCAGTATCATATCTAAATATAATCATACAAAACCTTATATCAACTCGACCCCCTCAATTATTATCATTAGGAGCTGCAAAACCATACATGTGTTGTTCTATATTACCAAGATATTTATTCCGATGGAAGGAAAGTATTGTAGGATATTGGATTGTGGGTGTACAGTCCTGCAGCCTTACTTTGCTTCTTACTACCAACGGGTAGGACAACCAAACAGTGGATCCTAACCAAATATTTCTGATATTCTTTATAATTGTTAAATTAGCTACCTCGTTATTAAGTTGCCTTGCTTATGTTCTTCGTATTTAGTATAATTGTTATCTTATAGAAAGTTACAAAGTTCAGTAGATAATTATGTTTGTGAAGTTTCTCTTATACTGTGTATGAACAGAATATGGCAGTGCAGGCTGTCATTTCTGAAGGAGATTTTAATATTGCATATATGTGTTGCATACATGCATGCAGATAAGCAAACACACAGATGTTCATATTCAAGCACTCCTATGAAGGTAAAGCCCTCTGTCTGCATTATGAAAAACTATAGAAACACTACACACCACCACCACCACCACCAACACCACCACCAACACCACCACCACCACCACCACCAACATATCCATATGCAGAGGAACAAACAAATGTAGAGTCTCCCTCGGGTTGTTCCCCTCTCATGCTTCACTGACCTCTGTGGGGTGAGTTTACATTTAGCCTATGATTAATGCAAAGTCCATCAAATTCAGTAACTGGGAATCTACACAACAACCATAGATTGTTTTTATTACTTGCTCAGAGCCATGTATTACAATGAAAAATCTAAGGTTTGGTGATGTGGATGTCTGATCTTATGACTCCCTCCCTGCAGTGTCTTAGGAGATCATATCATACCAATCATCCTCATTGCTCAGTATAGGATTTTGTTTTCATATGGTCAGTGAAGTAAGTGTTACAAGGGAAACAATATACCAGGAGGAATCTATTCGTAATTATAAAGTTTTGTCCACCTCTCTACTTTAGTCAGTCCCCCCCCCCCTTCTCTCTCTCTCTCTCTCTCTCTCTCTCTCTCTCTCTCTCTCTCTCTCTCTCTCTCTCTCTCCAGTGGATAATATTTTGTTTGATGTAGCGGTAGTGCTCGCTTCAAGCATAACTGGTCTACGTTTGAGGCTCTTCACTGTATGTAAACCGGATGGAAAGGAATAACATCCTTCTCTACCAGTTAAAAAAAAAACATACACATAATCAGTAACCTCAATTTTGCAAACTATAACACAATTTTTTTTTTTTTTTTTTTATGAACTCGTGGGTCGACTGAATCTTTAAGCGAAGGTCGTCCCCACAAAGGGTGAAGTTGCCAGATGTTCCCAGATACTAGTAAAAACGAGACGAGATAATTATTGGGAGGGGGGAGGGGGGAACACAATCCAATACCGTCCCGAGTGCTTACAGTATATTATAATCAATATCGATTTACTTCTCGTGTCAACCATAGAGCAGACTATATCGATGACAAGTGTTAACTAAGTAAGTAAGGGATAGTATACGTTTGGTACAGTTGCCTCCAAATATTTCGAGACACTACCTGCTTGAGTCTATATGTTGTGTTGCAGAAAAACAAAAAAATAATCTTACTGGCACGGATATGCGAACACAAAAATACTCAATTCTGAATCCATACTTTAATATCACCAATGTGTTTTCAGCTCCAACATACGTACATTTTCAATTCAAGCAATTATTCCATTACAACCTCAACCTCATTTTGAGATACATATATATATATACTAAACAATACTTAACCATTTCAATCCACATGTATTAAGTATATATTTTATCGTGGATATTTTTCAGCTCAATATTTTTTTTCGATTCAAGGATATATTTCTATTTTTCATTATTATTCCCTTATTTTGCAACACATTCTCCACTATTTCATGTTCTGTTTTAGTCACCATCACCATCACCAAAACCACCACATTATAATTACCCAGCACCATATCACATTTTCTAGTATGATTCCTACACACACACACACACACACACACACACACACACACACACACACACACACGTATTTTCCACCACCACATCATTATTATCCAGCACCATTTTTCCATATTGCAGTACCCCACATCCATCCTACAATTTCCAAAACCATTTCTCATTTTCCAACACACACACACACACACACACAGACACACACACACACACACACACACACACACACACACTTATTTTCCACCACCATCACTCGATCTTTTCAACGAGACGCTCATAATATTTTCCAGTACTTTTTTTCCAATTTTCCAGCACCAACTTCATCACAACACAACCATCTTTTCTTACAGCATAAATTCATATATATTTTTTTTCAGGACGGCTTAACAGTTTTCTGCTCAAAAAATACCACATTATTTTACTTACTTGCTCATGTGATTTTTTTATATTCTCCTTTTTCTCATTATTTTCTCATTATTATTATTACACCTTTCTTTCCTTTCTTACTCTTCACCTCTCCTTTTAACCATATATCTCATTTTTCAACCCCACACTCCACTTTGCATATTTTCCAGACACACACACACAACAAAATTCCAGCCAACCTCATTTTTGGAACAAGGAGAGTAATAATATCAAGACCGTCAACAAGGTCGCTTTTACTCCTGAATCACAATCCCTCAACTCTAAAAAAAAAATTCTAGTTTAACCCGCACTTTTTCAAACAAAACACTTCTTGAATTTGAAGAAAGGGTTATTTTACTAGTTTTACACTTTTTCTATCAAGCTTAACGATTACAAAACACTGCTTGAATTTGAAGAAAGGGTTATTTTACTAGTTTTACACTTTTTCTATCAAGCTTAACGATTACAAAACACTGCTTGAATTTTGAGAAAGGATTACTTTACTAGTTCTACACTTTTTCTATCAAGCTTAACGATTACAAAACAAGGCTTAAATTTAAAGAAAGGGTTATTTTACTAGTTCTACATCCCTCATCTTGCATCACCTTTACCATAGACACATCACACCTCAACTTGATCCACACTACTACTACTACTACACTACAGCAAGGCCTCGCCACGACCTCCTCCACATTCCCCCAACCCTTGTACTTGTTTGTATACCTTGAGCACAAGACCAGACCAGACCAGACACCTTTACCTGCACCAACAGCACACACTACTACTACTATTGGCTCACAACACTATGCACACCTCAGTCTGGCCAGCGCACACACACCGGAGCACTGAGTGAGTAGGCAAGAGGTGAAGTGTGTGTGTGTGTGTGTGTGTGTGTGTGTGTGTGTGTGGTGGTGAGTGGTGTGCTTGCTGCCGCTGACATTATGATAACTCCCCCTCCCCCCTTCCCCCACCACTACCACTACCACTACCACTACCATGCCACCTCATGTGTCATACACGCCACCAACACCTGTCGTTCGTCCTGCCCCAATACTACCACCACTACCCCCTCCCCTTCTTCTCCTCCTCTCCCTCTCCCTCTCTCTCTCTCTCTCCTTACTCTTAGCTGCATGCACCTGTCTCCTCCTTGTTCTATCCCCCTCCTTGGGTTCTCTTCTACCCCTTCTCCTTCCTTCCTTCCATCCTTCCTGGTTTGTTTACTCTACTCTCAGTTAGTAATCTCTGTCCTTACTGTTTTCTTTACCTTTCTCCCTCCCTTCCTCATTTCCTACACCTGTCTCTTCCATCTACTACACCACCAATTCTATCTCCTTCCTTGTCACCTATAACTTCCATTTCTATCATTAGCCCCACATTACACTTATTCCTTTCCTTACTCTCATTTCCATCCCTGACTCACTCTATGTCTTCTTCTCTATACATTCCTTCATCTTAGTAGACTATTATTTGAAAGGACCAGTATGTAGATTTTAATATACATTGTATTCATTGTAATCCCTGTCTCTACTTCCCTCTTCCTGTCTCATCCTCCTGCCATAACAAAGCCTTTTCAATCCACCTCTTCTTACCCTGCCTTACCTCTGTTTCCGTTCCCTTTTACACTGTTGTTTCCACTGCCCCTTCTTTTAACTGTGTCCTCTGCTTGACCACACCACAGCTTTTTTCCTTCCATAAGTTCATATAACCTCTCTATCTCTCATTTCTTCTTGCTCCCACTTCTCTCCCTCCTACACCCGAGCCACCCACGTCGCTATCTTCATTACCCATCCTTCTCCCCCTCCTCCCTCACCCTCGCCAGAACCAGAATGTCACGTCAACACCTGTAAGTGGCGAGGTGAGTTGTCCCTCTCTCTTACTGCTTGTTGATGAGGTGCTCCACTTCAGGCAGGTGCTTGTGTTTGCTTATCTACGTAATTATGTAGGACTATTTCTCCGGTTGCGTTACGTCTGTTCATTTCCTATGTGTATTTCCTACTGGATACATAATATTTTGGATTGCGAGTATACTATCACAGACAAAAGTCGTGTCTTTGTCTTGTCCAATGATGATTTGATATATAACTCGTGAAAAATAATGAAAACCCCACCACACTATAAAACGTCCATAATTATTATGTTTCCACCAAATTTAATAACAACACGACTTTTGTCCATGATAGTACACCCCTCTAACAAGCCTGTCCCCCTATTCCCACACACCCTTAACCCACCAAAAAAACCCCAAGCCTGTCCCCCTACTCCCGCACCCCCTTAACCGGATAACCTGCTGTACAGACTCGTAAACTAAAGCACCTGAGAAGTTAAGGGAAGATTCATTTGTTGGTGAAGTGGAAGGTCTATGATTCCTCCAAACTATGCCAAGAAACAGATCCCATATTAGTAACATTTAAGTACTCTGTTTCCTGGCATATTGTGGCGGAATCAGTAGGCTATCAATTTACCAACATGAGATTCTCCCCTTAATGTATCCACCAGAAAAAAAGCGATTTTATCAGTGCTGTCACCATCACCAATGTGTGTGTGTGTGTGTGTCTGTGTGATAGTTGTAGTAGTAGTGATGATGGTAGTTATAGTGATAGTGAGAACGTGGTCAAGTTGCCAAGTTGCAGACTCCTTATAGGTCGATATCTCCTTGCCTTCCTCATCTCCCTTCCTCTCCCTTACCCTCTCCTCTCCTCTCCCTTACCCTCTCCTCTCCTCTCCCTTACCCTCTCCTCTCCTCTCCCTTACCCTCTCCTCTCCTCTCCCTTCCCCTCCCTTCCCCTCCCTTACCTTCTCCTCTCCTCTCCCTTCCCCTCCCCCCTCCTCTCCCTTACCCTCTCCACACCCCTCTCTTACCCTCCCCCCTCCTCTCCCTTACCCTCCCTTACCCCCTCCACTCCCCTTCTCCTTTAGTGTACCTTATTCTCTCCATTACTCTCTCTTCCTTTCTGCTTTCTCTCTTATTAATCTTCCTTTCCTTCTTCGTTTATACACGTGTTATTTTCTCATTTTTCTATTCCTTTTTCATTGTGCCTTACTGTATGTTCTTCAGTACTGTACACACACACACACACACACACACACACACACACACACACACACACACACACACACACACACACACACACACACACACACACACACACACACACACACACACACACATACACACACTCTCTCTCTCTCTCTCTCTCACTTTCACTCTCACTCTCTCTCTCTCTCTCTCTCTCACTTTCACTCTCACTCTCTCTCTCTCTCTCTCTCTGATTCATCAAACTTTTCCAACTTTCTTATCTATTTTTCTTTCCTCTTCTTGCCTTGGCTTCATTTTGGTCCCACAAATTTCCTGTTATATTTTTGCTTTCCATTATATATTTTTTTCCTACACTGTAATATTCCCTAATTTTTTCCCCTATATTTGTCGCAAGTTCTCGTCACCATTTCCTACATTTTATATTCTCCCTATTTTTCGTTCCTAAATAAAAAAATCTCCTTTCGTTTCTTTCGCTTATAATTAAAACTTCCTCACTTTTCTCAAACGTCTCTTTCATCTCTTGGTCCTATATTCCTTCCTTCCTTATTTCGCTCCTTTATCCATACTTCCTTCCCTTCGCTTACCATCATCTCTTCTCTTCCCTTTCCCACTTTCCATTTTTTCGTCTCTCCCTCCATCTCTCTCGTTCTCTCTCATTTCTCCTCCTCGTTCTTTCCTTCCTTCCTTTCGTACATATTTACCATTAACTCTTTTCTCAGTCTTTCTTCTTCCTCTCTCCATCCCTTTTATTTTCCCACATTTCGTTCTTTCCTTCCTTCCTTCCTTTCATACATATAAACCATTAACTCTTCTCTCAGCCTCTCTCCTTCCTCTTCTTTCCAACTCTCTCATTTCCCCTCCTTTCGGTCTTTCCTTCCTTCCTTCCTTCCTACCATACATATTTACCATAACTCCTTCAGCCATGCAGCCTCTCTTTTCTCTCTTCCTTCCATCCCTCCTTTCGTACGTTCTTTCCTTCCTTCCTTCCTTGCACAATTCTCCTTTCTTTTCCTTCCATCCCTCCTTTCATTCATTCCTTTCATCCTTCCTTTCTTGCATAATTCTCCTTTCTTTTCCTTCCATCCCTCCTTTCGTTCTTTCCTTCCTTCCTTGCACAATTCTCCTTTCTCTTCCTTCCATTCCTCATTTCATTCCTTCCTTCCATCTTTCCATCCTTGCATAATTCTCCTTTCTCTTCCCACCACCCCCCACCCCCACCCCATTCCACTTGTACACCGGGGGGGCAGAAGGTCTTTAGGTGGAGGCGAGGGAAATGGGGTAAGTTGAGAACGAGTTGGATGCGAGCTATGTTTGTGGGTGAGAAGAGAGGGTAGGAAGACGGGAGGGACGGAGGGAGGGAGAGTAAGTTAGAGGAGATGAGAGAAAAGAGACAGAAAATGGGGAGAGGAGAGGAGAGAAAAGAGACAGAATATGGGGAGAGGAGAGGAGAGAAAAGAGACAGAAAATGGGGAGAGGAGAAGGCAGGAGGATGGAAGATAGGAAGAGCGAGAGAAAGTTAGGAGATGAGAGAAAAGAGACAGAAAATGGGGAGAGGAGAGGAGAGAAAAGATACAGAAAATGGGGAAAGGAGAAGGCAATCTCTCTCTCTCTCCCTCTCCTTCTCTCTCTCATACACACACAATCACATGCAATCTCTCACTCTCTCCCTCTCATACACAATCGCACGCCAGCTCACTCTCTCTCTCTCTCTCTCTCTCTCTCTCTCTCTCTCTCTCTCTCTCTGCATCCATCACGCTTCCACTCTCACATTATTCACCCCAGATCAACCCGTCCAAACGCTTGTGGTGGAAGGTAATTACTGGGAGTGGAGGGAAAGTGGAGGAAGGAGTGGAGGGAGGAGTGGAGGGAAAGTGGAGGGAACTGGAGGGAGGAGTGGAGGAAGAAAGGAGGGAAAGTAGAGGGAAAACTGGTGGAATTGGAAGGAATACGGGAAGAAGTGGAGGAAAATTATAGAGGGAATAGATAGATAGAAATGGAGGAAAAACTGGAGGGAAAACTGGTGGAAGAAAGGAGGGAAAAGTGATGGAAAAAGTGGAAGTAGTGGAATAAGTGGAGATGAAGGGAAGTGAGAGAAATGGAGAGTAGACAGGGTGTTAGGAGAGAAAAGATGTGAGGAGAGGTGGAAATGAAGGGAGATGATGATGATGATAATGAGAGGAGTGTAAAGGAGATGAGGTTAAGAATAATGAGAGAATAATAATTTCAGTGTTGGTAAATCTGGATCAACTACTGTATAATTATTCCTCCAAAGTATTCCAAGCAACACACCACCATTATTATTATTATTGTTGTTAATCTGCTGGTGGTTCTGTTTCTTGGCATACTTTGGAGGATTTAATTGACGTGTTATACAGATATGTTGTTTGTTGTTTGTTGTGGTTGTTGTTGTTGGTGGTGGTGGTGTTGGGTTTGTTGTTGGTGTTGTTGTTGTTGTTGGTTTTATTAGTGGTGTTTTTGTCCTTGTTATTATTGTAGAAGTTGTTGTTATTGTTGTGGTGTTGTTGTTGTTGTTGTTGTTGTTCTTGTTTTTATTGGTGGTGTTTTTATTCTTGTTATAATTGTTGTTGTTGTTTTTGTTGGTTGTGGTTACAGTGTTATTGTTTGCCATGGTCACTGGTCATGCCTCGAGTCTAATTGGTGCCTAGTAAGTGATTAATTAACTATTATTTAAAGTATCGCCAACAGTGTTCAACCTGCCACGTGCCCCAGAGCACTAATGATTAATTATGGAGGCTTGATGCACTTAAATCTTTTTTGTCTCTGAATTTTAATGAGGTAATATTGGTACGGAGTGAACTGGCTGTATTTAAAGGGGTTTGGGAGTAGGGGACAGGCTTGGGTGGGGGGACTGGGGGGTGCGGGAATAGAGGGACAGGCTTGAAGGGGGGGACTGGGGGTGCGGGAATAGAGGGACAGGCTTGGGGGGGACTGGGGAGTGCGGAATAAGGCGACAGGCTTGGAGTGGGTAGAAAACGTGTCCACCTATTCCCGCACCCCTCTAATAACCCCCCCAAATTCCCCCAAGCCTGTCCCCCTACTCCTACCCCCCCCCCAAACCCCACCAAGCATGTCCCCCTATTCCCACACCCCCTTAAATTGATACTGCATAAACTCATCTCCTTTATTTTTTTTTGTCTTATTGTTTTTTTTTTTTTTTTATCATTCTTTTCTTCGTTCCGTATTTATATCCACATTTTTATGTTGCTTCTTGTTTTGTTTTTTGTTATTTACTCATATTATTTTTTTGTTATAAGGTTTTGTTGAATCTTCACTGCATGAGAGAGAGAGAGAGGGAGAGAGAGAGAGAGAGAGAGAGAGAGAGAGAGAGAGAGAGAGAGAGAGAGAGAGAGAGAGAGAGAGAGAGAGAGAGAGAGAGAGAGAGAGAGAGAGAGAGAGGAGAGAGAGAAAGAGAGAGAAAGAGAGAGAGAGAAGAGTGAAATACAAGGACAGGCATTTCTAAGAAGAGAGGGAAATGAAAAGAAGTAAGAAAAAGGAAGAGGGATATTTCCAAGAAGGGCGAGGACGAGAAAATTTCATGAAGGGAAGGAAATAGAATAGAAAGTGTAAAACATAAATAGATACTAGTTGGCAACGAGTAAAGGAACGTGTGTGTGTGTGTGTGTGAGAGTGTGTGTGTGTGAGTAAGTCTGTCATCATATATCTCTGTTTCTCTACGTGTGTGTGTGTGTGTGTGTGTGTGTGTGTGTGTGTGTGTGTAGGTCTGTCAGCATACATCTCTGTTTCTCTACGTGTGTGTGTGTGTGTGTGTGTTAATGTGCGAGTATGAGTTTGCGAATGGAGGTGGAAGAATATAGTTTAATGTTGTAATGGAAACTAAAAGCAAACCTGAGTGTCGGAATTAACAGCATTAAAAATATAGCAGAGAGAGAGAGAGAGAGAGAGAGAGAGGAGAGAGAGAGTGAGAGAGAGAGAGAGAGAGGGAGAGGAGAGAGAGAGGTTTGCATCTTCTCTCCTTTCACTCTCCTCCACTTCCTCACTCACTCTCACTCTTCTCGCCTATACGCTGTTCCTTAATGAATAAATAATAAAATAATGAATACAAAATGACCAAGGGAATATATATAAAAAATCATGAGGAAAAAAAATAAAGTCGAAAAAAAAAATAATGAAAAAAAAAAATGACCAGGGGAATATATAAATAAAAAAATCATGAGGAAAAAAATTTGAAGAAAGATGAAAAAAAAAAAAATACTGAATGAAGACAAGAAAGTGAGACTGACAACTTTTTTTCTTTTTTCTTCAACTGGTGGCTCCATTATTTTTATTCCATTATTTACTCAGAAACAGTGAGAGCTTAGCTAAGAATTTGGAATGAAAGAAACATAATGAGATAAATAGAGATAGATAGAGATAAATAGACAAATAGATAGATAGATAGATAGACAGACAGACAAATAGATAGATAGATAAATAGATAGATAGACAAAGAGATAGATAGATAGACACAGACAGACAAATATATAGACAGATAGACAGATAGACAGACAGAGAAATAGACAGATATATAGATAGATAAATAGATAGATATATAGACACACAGACAGACAGATAGATAGATAAATAGATAGACAAACAGACAGAGGCGTGATGGAAGACTGGTAAAGGAGAGGTCAAGAGAGACATGTATTATTCAATGGCCTGGAGGGTAAGATTGGCCCAGAGGAGGTGTGACAGGAGGGGGAGGGGGAGGGAGAGGAGAGAGGGAGGAGAGAGAGGGAGGGGAGAGGGAGGGGAGAGTGGGAAAAGGGAGGGGAGAGGAAGTGTGACAGAAGGAGAGGGAGTGGGAGGGAGGGGGAGAGGGAGGGGAGAAGGAAGGATGGGAGAGGGAGGTGAGGGAGGAAAGTAAAGATAGAATAGGCAGAGAAAAGTGGATTAAATATGGATAGAAAAAATGATTAAGTATAGTAAAAAAAGAGAAAAGAAATGTGTAGATTGGAGTGTGTGTGTGTGTGTGTGTGTGTGTGTGTGTGTGTGTGTGTGTGTGTGTGTGTGTGTGTGTGTGTGTGTGTGTGTGTTTACTGGCAAACAAACACAAGAACTCTCGACTTCTTTCACTTCTTTGCTTTTCTCTCAGCCTCTCCCTGCCTCTCCTTCAGTTTCCCTGCCTCTCTTTCATTTTTCCCTCCCTCTCTTTCATTTTCCCCTCCCTCACTTTCATTTTCCCTGCCTCTCTTTTCATTTTCCCTCCCTCTCTTTCCCTTTCCCTCCCTCTCCTTTCATTTTCCCTCCCTCTTTTTCATTTTCTCTCCTTCTCTTTCATTTTCCCTCCCTCTCTTTCAGTTTCCCTCCCTCTCTTTCATTTTCCCTCCCTCTCTTTCATTTCCCTCCTCTCCATCCTTTTCCCTCCCTTTCCATCAGTTTTCCTCCCTCTCTTTCAGTTTCCTCCCTCTCTTTCATTTTCCCTCCCCTCTCTTTCATTTCCCCTCCTCTCTCTCTCTCTCTCTCTCTCCTCACTCTCTCTCTCTCTCTCTCTCTCTGGGAAACTTATACCCCTCTAAAAGCCATACACAATACTCCGCTGAAGTTGACAGCTGAAGAAAAATTTACATATTCCCGTGAAGGCAGCCTCCAGCCAACCAACCACTCACTCACCCATATCCACCCTCGTATGGGAAGTATGGCGTGTGGTTGGTTATATTATATGCAGTACTTTAAGGGGAGGGTATAGTTTTGACATTTTTTGGAGATTATGATTCCTCCAAACTATTCCATGCAACAGGATACCATTATTTTTCTTCATCTGGGTTTGTTTCCTGGCATACTTTGGAGAATCAAGGCACTCCAATGTATCTAAAGTGTATCCTCTCCTTAATTAAGGGTTATAGCGCCCCTAACGTACCAGCTACTTCCTTTCAATTCGTCAACTTTCTCTCCTTTCTTTTACAATTCCTTCGTGCTTTTTTTTTTCCTCTCTTTCATTTTCTCCCTCTATACATATACACAAAATCACACTCAGCGACAGACCGACAGACAATAAATAAATAAATAAACAAACAATAGATTTTATTTTATATACGACGTCTTTTGTGACAAGTTGGGCGACAAGAAATAAATAGACCTAATGTTTATATATGAGGAATGAAAATACTACAATAAATTCAGAGAGGCGGCTTGTAATATACAGAGACATAAAGTAAATCTAGACAGCTGGAGTGATAAACAGACACCCACCATAGACATACAGACAGGCAGGAGCGAGACATGAAGGCAGACAGGCAACTTCGTGTAACATGCAAGCAATAAGAGTAAATCATGCAAGAACGTTATGCGCGAGTCATATCAACACGCACATGCAAGCAAATGCATTCACACACACACACACACACACACACACACACACACACACACACACACACACACACACACACACACACACACACACACACACACACACACACACACACACACACACACACACACACACACACATCATCATCATCATCAGATATAAATCAGGCATTAGTCCTATTATAGATCGATAAAACTGCATGCACACACAAACACACACACACACACACACACACATTACACTATCAGGACGTCCACATATACATACAAACACAGATCAATAAAAGCATACAGGATATAACAAAGCAAAATGCAGTAACCCAAAGCACACCAACATATAAACACATACATATACACACATACATATACACACATACAAATAAACACATACAGTACAGTGCAGCCAAAAATCGAATGTACACGGTTATACAATACATACATATATATACACAAATACGTAGGTACAAATTTCATAGCGTACAAAGGCATTCTTGAAAACAGAATATGTATGAATTCAGGAAAGCATGAAGGCACAACCAGTATACTGTATGTTCACACTTCATACTCACAACACATACTCACAACACATACACAACACACACGTAAAACCATAAGCAATTATTTTCTTTTATTTTGTTTTTTACCCTCCTAGCCATATGGGACCCTGCATGTGATGTAGTCAGAAAATTGGAGGTAAATGAGTCCTTCAAATAGTGTCACGGAACACACACACCTACATTATATGGCAGGAGCCTGTTTCGTGGCATAGTCAGGAGGAATCACAAGCCTCTAACATTATCCTACTACACGATCACAAAAGTCACACGAACGAAATACTGGCCAGTCTAATACGTAGACAAATTTAGGAGGTCGTCTATTATGAGGCGAATTAAGGGGGTGTGGGAGTAGGGGACAGGCTTGGTGGGGGGGGGAGGGGCTCTATAGACAAACCACACGGCCATCGTACCGGTACCATCACCATCGTATACAGCACGGATGTTCTTGAATATGGTCGTCAAGTTTGCCAGCCACCATTCGTCACATCTGATTTTTTTTTTTTTTTTTCTGGTTAGGTGACCTTCCTGAGATTTAGTTTGCCTGCCTGTCTGTTTGTGTGTTTATGTCTGTGTGTTTATGTCTGTGTGTCTCTTTATGTTTGTGTGTTTATGTCTGTGTGTCTGTTTTTGTCTGTTTATGTGTGTCTGTATCTCTCTGTTTGTGTCTGTCTGTCTTTGTCTGTCTATTTGTTTGTCTGATTCTCTGTTTCTGCCTGTGTCTGTGTGTCTCTCTGTGTATGCCTGTGTCTGTCTGTCTGTGTCTATTTCTGCCTTTCCGTGTCTGTTTATCTGTCTGCTTTCTTGCTTCTTATGTCTGTCTGCCTTCCTGCCAACCTGCTTTTCTTATTATTCATAATCTCTCAGTACCCAGTCTTCTGCTTGCCTGCCTGCTGCCTCACATCTACCTTCTTACTGCTTGTTCTTGGTCTATCTATCTATCTATCTATCTATCTATCCATCTGTCTATATATCTAACTAGCTGTCTGTCTATCTATCTATCTATCTATCTGTCTATATATCTAACTATTTGTCTGTATGTCTGTCTGTCTATATGTCTATCTATCAATCTATCTATCTATCTATCTGTCTGTCTGTCTATCTATCTATCTATCAGTCAGTCAGTCAGTCAGTCTAACTAACTATCAATTTATCCGTGTATTTATCAGCAGGCTTAGCGTCAAAGTTCTTGATTTAGCTTCTTATCTCTCCTTCTCTCTGTCTGTCTGTCTGTCTGTGTGTATGTTTTCGCCCATTTGTTTTATCTGTCTGTCTGTCAGGTATAGTCTGCCTGTCGGTATGTCTGCCTCTCTTTGTCTGCCTGCCTGCCTGCCTGCCTGCCTGCCTCCCTTCCTTCTCACATTTCGCCCAATTCAAAATAATCCTTTTATCCTACTTTTCCTCTAATTTTCCTGGCTTCTGTCTTTCTCTCTCTCTCTCTTGCCATTCCTCCCTCGTCTCTCCCTCTTTTCTCAATTCGTAAGAACTTTTTCTTTCTTATTCTTTTTTATTTCATTGTTTTTATCTCTTTCCTTAG
>JAWZYT010005736.1:0-18296 GCA_034508575.1 Petrolisthes manimaculis
TTTAAGGGAATAATTCACTTTTGTTACATTGGAGTGCCTTGATTCCTACAAAAGTATGCCAGGAAACAGAACCAGAAGAGCAAAAATAATCGTGTTCTGTTGTTTGAAATAGTTTGGATGATTCAGTTGTTCCAGATATACCAACACAAAATATCCCCCTTAAAACACACACACACATATATATATACCAGGTACACATTTCGAAAGCTCACCTTAAAACCTGCATTCTTAGCATTTCCACATGACCCACAACATCTGGCATCCCTGTGGTCGTCTCCATTATTGTCATATCTGAAAGAGAGTCAATAATTATATTACTAAGATAACGCCTCAAGTGGTTGGTTGGTGATAAAGGTGAGGAGTTGGGAGTTGGGGCGTGGGAGCATCAAGTGGACAACAGATATCAATATACCACAACTTTCCTTGGACCTTTAATTAATGTAAATATTTGAGACGGGTATAATATTAATGTAAATATTCGAGACTGGTATATAATAATCATGTAAATATTTAGTGCTAGTACTGTAAATATTCGAGATTGATATAAATTAATAATGTAAATATTTGAGATGGGTATAATATATATTAATGTAAATAATCGAGACTGGCATAATATTAATGTAAATATTCGAGATTAGTAAAATATTAATGTAAAAATATCAGAGATTGGGAAATAATAATAAGCAAAACAACACAAGGTGGACAATTTTAAATGGTAGACTTTGCTCAAATATAACATGACTGCCAAATTACAAAATATCTCACAAGGACATTCTAAAGACCGACCAGATAGATATTAGGACCAACACCAATGCAAAATAAACCTAATTTGTCGACCGTGGAGTACTGTAAATATATATTGACGCCATGTACAGTCGGCAGCATAAAGTCTCGTCCATAGTTGCTTTCTATCTCAGCAACATGTGTAATTTTAGCACATGTGAAGTATATCTGTACACATCTCTGTATTCAAATTGTGTTGCAACTTCAATATGGCTCATACATACGTAGGTGGAAATGAAGCGAACTTATGCTGCAGACTGTACAGCATTAAGTTCGCTTCATTTCCACCTGTGTGTGTATGTATTAACTATAGTGATGATATAATACAATTTTAAGGCAGAGATGACAAATATTGTTCTCATATGGTAAATTACGCATGTTGTTGGAATAAAAACTGGTTCAGAATGCATATATCTGGTCATATTAGCATTGTGAAGAACATGATATGGACGAAAAATTATACTGCCGGCTGTACATGGCATCAATATATATAACGAAAAGATGAAGAGCTATGCCACAGTAGATTAGGGATCTGATAAGGAAAGGAAGATTAAGATAAGAGGATTATATATGAATGTAAGGGGGTACCCAGTCGCTCGCTCGTGGGGGTGGAGGGGGCACTTCACATCACACGTCCACTTCTTCACAGTCTACCTACAACATTAGTTTTGTGAGTGTCTAGTTAGTCAGTCAGTCAGTCAGTCGGATTAAGTGTTTCTGAACATTAAGTAAACATTAGTGTTATTATTTTTTTCAACTGTCGATTTTGTAAGCACCCAAATGAGGGATTCAGATAAAAACAATAGAAATGAGTGAGAAGGAAGAAACGACAAAACAGGCGGGAAATACAAAACACTTCCCACACGAGGGGTATTCGGTATCGACACCACAACACTCCATCAACACCACCCACCATATATACCATGAAGCCAAAACTAAAGTACACCATCCACACCACGAGGACTTGCCATCACCAAATCAACATCATCATATCAACACACAACAACTACAACATCCACACCAACAAGATTCGGCACCACCAACACAACACCACCACATCTACACCCAACCACACACTCCACACAAAGACTCTGCACCACCACCCCAACACCACCACGTCAACATACAACTACACCATCCACACCAACAAGATTCAATACCACCACACCACCACAAAATAAACACACAACTACACCATTCACCCCAAGAAGACTCGGCCCCATCACCACCAACACAACACCACATCTACACCCAATCACACACCCCACACAACGACTCAACACCATCACCACAACACCACCAAAACCAAGACGAGGTAGGGAATCAATCAACAGAGGAATATGATAATGGTAAACACTTGCACTTGAGTGAAGGAGGAGTGTTGCCTGAGAGCAGTGATGTCAAGGATAGGACGAGGAGCGACAGAAGAAGAAGGAAAGATGCAGCAGAGAAATCCATACTCGAGGCCATGAAGGCAGTGAGTCAATTCATGGCTACGACTACTGACGACTCCACTACTACTACCTACAGTCTACCAGTGGGTAAGTAGTAGCTTATGACTGACACACACACACACACACACGAAAAATAATCTTGATCGTCTTCCTCTTTGCAAAACACACACACTCAAAAAATAAGTTTGATGGTCTTGCTCTTTACAACACACACACACACAAAATAGTATTACCACTTGCAATATGGGGTCACTTACAGGTTCAATAAAACAATTCCCGAGTTCATACTAGATATACTATATAAATACCGAGATTTTTCAACAGATGAGGAGGAGGAAGAGAAGAAGGTGGCAGTGGAGGTGATGACGATAAAGAGCAAACCCAAGTGTAAAGTGAACCAGTTGGACATGGAAGTTCTCAACATGGAACTGGCCAACCTTCTGTCCATGGTGAGTCCAGCTAATTAACACATTCAGGAAGGAGTCACATGTTTTGGTGTGAAGTGAAAGAAGTACAGTAAGTATAAATATGTTTTCATACTTATAAGCCCTATCTATTGTCACACGGACTCAGAGATGACAAAGGCGACGTTTACTTACACATTTAATTTTCACATTCAGGAAGGGGTCATATGTTTTGGTGTGAAGTGAAGGAAGTACAGTAAGTAGTCTTCATACTTCCACACTCACAAATGACAAAGGCGATGCTTACTTTAGTTACCCATGATAAACTCCATTTTCTCTTTATACTAGAGACATTTTATATTTGAGAAAATGGCTATCTGAGCATTTTCTTTAGGGTATACCGATTTATTAATATTGATGTTGACTAATAGTTAACTCAAGTTAATATAAACGGCATAGGTATGTGTGAGTGTGTATAAAATTTTAACAAACGCATCTATTAAATCTATCAAATTTATTTATTCAATTCTCATTAGTTGTTAAAAGATAACGTAGTACTAACATACCGGTACTGTACTGTATTTTCTACTCAAGAACTTTTTTAATTTAACAGGTGGGCGAGCCAACGAATACAACCCAAGATGACGATATAACTTGTGTTGGAGACATTCCACAGGCACCACCACCAACCCCAGCAACCACTGATACACACACACATACCTCACTCACACCACCTCCACCCACCACTGACACACACACACATACCTCACTCACAATACCTCCAGCAACCTCAAACACACATACATATACTTCACTCACACCACCTCCACCAACCCCAGCAACCTCAAACACACATACATATACTTCACTCACACCACAGGCACCTCCACCCACCACTGACACACACACATATACTTCACTCACACCACAGGCACCTCCACCCAGCACTGACACACACACATATACTTCACTCACACCACCTCCATCTAAACCAAGACTATACCCAGACCAAGGAATACACAGGGACACAACAGCAAACAACTCAATGCCAGAAGAACTACACAGCAATACAAAGGAAAACAGACTACACCAAACACAGCAGAGGACAACAACACACAACACAATACAGCAAGGACAACACAACACAACAAACAACAACAGCAACACGCCGCTACAGGAAGGAACAACAAGAACAACAACAACAAACCCACAAAACTCAACTTACCTCATGTCAAGATCACTGGGTAGCCTCAATCTTGCATCATCAACACACTTAGCAGACGAAGACAACGATGAAGATAGAAGGCGTAGTAGGGGCTCTCACCAGCACTTGCACCAACACCAATCTCCCCCATCACCACCAACAACACCTTCGGGAGTCCATGCAGAGGGGCGAGGCGGTGGTGGTGGTGGTAGTGGGTTTCTTTTCTCCCAACTGAGGGCCGTGAAGGATGGCATGAGGAGTCTGAAACGAGAGAAAAACAAACATAAGAATAAGGTTGGCACTAACAAGACGAATCAGGGAGCAATACACATCAGTCCACCACAGGGATTTAGACACGTCGATGGTTCCAGTTTCCACCACCAGAGTCAAAGGAATAGGGAGTCTGAGGAGAAAGAGGAAGATTCTTAAGAGAAGGTCTGGGGGGGGGGGGGGATGTCACTATGACCAACAGTACTACCACCACTTCACATTATAGGAAAGTAAACATGTACCAATTGAAGGCCACTGTTCCCTCTCCAAACTATGCCACGAAACATACAACCTCAATTATTATTATGATGGTGACATGTTAGAATTGTATATTGTATATTATGGATGTATCATTAGCTTTCAAAATACCCTACACAAATCACGCATCTATATCTAAATAAATAAACCCTGTAATGTAAACAAACACCATTGGTCTTTTATTTGATGCACCGAATTAAAAAATAAAAACAAAAACATACTGGTATATTATTATAATTATGATGTTTGGGTGATAAATTATATGTGGCATTAAATTAAATAACTGACTGAACCTTTAAATACTGAAAATATAGTTGAATTATATAAGCAATTTTCTGCCAAATGAACAGTGTATTTTACAAGACAGGATGTCAGGAATGGGATGGTGAAAAGTGAAGATTGAAAGTTAAAAAAAAAAAAGGCAAGGGAGGAGCAGGGTTGAGAAGGAATAAGAAGAGGAAGAGGATTAAAGCAAGGTAGAGGAAAGAGAAGAGTAAAAGAAACAGAGAGAGAGAAAAAAATAAAAAAAATAGGCAGGCAGGCAGGGAAAGAGAAGAGTAGAAGAAATAGAGAAATCATGGAGAGAGAAAGAGTAAAGCAGGCATGCAGGCAGGGAGGGAGGGATGAGAGAAGGGTCAGGCTGGAGGGGGGAAGGGAGAGTAGGGTCAGGCAGGAGGGGAGAGGGGAAAGGGGAAGGGGAGAGGGGGAGAGGGAGGGGAGAGAAGGGGGAGAGGGAGGGGAGAGAAGGGTCAGGCAGGAGGGGAGGAGGGGATAAGAGGGGTATTGGAGGGGGGAGGGGAAGATGAGGGGGGAGGGGGAGGAGTAAGGGTAAGGGATGGGACTCTCTTCAAAGACCCAATAGAGACAATCTTGTGTCACAAAAGGAGGAGGGAGGACTGGCAGGAAGTGTGGGTAGGGAGAGGGTCAGCTACTTACTTACTGCCCACTCTACTCTACTACCCACTCACTCACTCACTCAACACACACATACACACATTTATCTCTCTCTCTCTCTCTCTCTCTCTCTCTCTCTCTCTCTCTCTTGACACAACACTCCATATAAAGAATACCAACTTGAAAATCCTTATATATAAAATATCTGTAGTTTCTGTACACAATATCATTTCAAAGAACGATGGAGATAAATGTAAACTTAACAACAACAACAACACGCAACAAGGAGTACCAACATGGCGCCCAAAGAACCTCAAGAGAATAAACCTATCTAAGAAAAAGAATATATTTAAATAAGGAGTACCAATATGGTGTCTTAAAATGAGTCTACATGCATGGAGGTACAAGTATGGCGGCTCTGAAGTTTGGAGGTAAATGAGGTAAAGAAATAAAAAATCTAATATGGCTTCCCGTGTACAGTTTCACTCACAATAAAAGAGGTTACATACATACAAAATATTACCGGAGGAATTAGGAGCCTCCAGTTCTGTTCTCTCATCACTAGTCCTCCTCTCTCCTCTCTCCCTCCCTCGTTAATTAAGATTTCGTGAATCGTTGGTTAGATAAGGCAGGCATAAGGAGGGAGGGATGGATGGAGAGAGGAAGGGAGGGAGGAAGAGTGGTGTTGATAAGGTCTTCAAGAGTAAGGAGATGAAAGAAAGACGGAGGGAGGAAGAGAGGGAGTGGGAGGGAGTAAGGATATGAAAGAGAAAGGAAGGGAAAGGATAGAGGGTGCTGAATAGGAGGGAGAAAGGGAGGGAAAGAGGGAGAGAAAAGGAGAAGCAAGCCGTTGAATAGAATGAAAGGAGAAGAGGTTTTGTGTTATAAGAGATAACACCTATATTGTTGAATTAAGAGGTGGGAGGATTGCTGATAACATTCAAGTCCCTCACCTTAATTCCCTACCCTTCCCTCTCTCCTTCTCCCCTTTCACTCTCTTTTTCTCTCCCTAACTTTTATTCCCATTCCCTCCCCTCTCCTACTTACCTCTTTTTCTCTCCCCTAACTCTTCCTTCTTCACCCCTTTTCCCCACTCTTCTTTCTACCCTCCCTCACCTCCCCTCTTTCCCCACACTTCTTTCTTTCCTCCCTTACCTCGCCTCTTTCCTTCTCCCCTTCTTTCACCACACTTTCTTTCCTCCCTTACCTTCCCTCTTCCCTTCCCCCTTCCACTCTTTTTCTTCCCTCTCTTACTTCTACCCTTCCTTTACCCTCTTTCCCTTTCCCCCCTCCCCTCCCATACTTTCCCCACACTTTCCTTACACTGTTTCCCTTCCCCCTTCCCTTCCACCCTTCCTTCTTCCCTCTCTTACCTCCCCTCTTTCCTACTACCCTTCCTTTACCTTCTTCCCTTCCTTTCCCCCACTCTTCCCCTTTCCACCCCCACCACCACCACCAACCACCTTTTCCCCGGGTGTAGGTTCGACACCCTGTGATCGTTGCCTTCCTCCCTGTGTAACGGTGACCCCCCCCCCTCCCCCTCCCCCTCCCTCCTCTCCATCCCCCCCCCTGGGAATTACGGGCACCAACACCTGGGAATAACGGACAAACCATGGGAATTCGGGACAACACGTACAGGGTAAACACAAATCACCTGAAAATTACGGTCATGATCAAGTCGTGTATGTTTGTTTGTATCTCAATGTGTGTGTGTGTGTGTGTGTGTAACTGAATGTCTATAGGCTATCTGTAATTGTGTGTGTGTGTGTGTGTGTGTGTAACTCAATGTATGTATCTGTAATTGAGTGTGTTTGTGTAATTGAATGTATGTGTAACTGATTGTCTATATATGTAATTGAATGTGTGTGTGTGTGTGTGTGTGTGTGTGTGTGTGTGTGTGTGTGTGTCCTCCCCTCTTCCTATCAGTATGAAGGGATATGGTGGATGGGTAGCTACGATTTTACTCACAGCAACACACATACATACAAAGTTCTTCAATTGTTGTGTTCTCTCTCTCTCTCTCTCTCTCTCTCTTTAATTGGCATCACGCACAGGCAGTTAGGCTCGTTTAAGTCTTCATGGTCTCTTACACACACACAAACACACACACACACACAAAGGCAAATACATAACATAATTATCGTTCATAAGCACAAGCATACATACATACATATCCTCTCTCTCACACACACAGGCAAATACATATCTTACATATAATTATACAAGCATGCATACATACACATATCCTCATTTTCTCTTTTATTTTTTTTCTCTCATACACACACACACACATACACACAAATACATATCTTACATAAATACAAGCATACATACACATATCCTTGCTCTCTCTCTCTCTCTCTCTCTCACACTCACACAAATACATATCTTACATAAACACAAGCATACATACACATCTCTCTCTCTCACACACACACTCACACACAAATACATATCTCACATAAACACACACACATAATGTTCACAAAGATGATGATGCTAATGATACTGAAATAAGGGTGGATAGTGGGTAGGTGGGGGTTACTGAAATCTCCATAAACAATAAACAGATTATTAATTTTATAGTAACTAAAAATAACGAGTATGGGATCTGTTGTGTCTCGGTTGTTTGTTGTTGTTTGTTGTTGTTGTGGTATAGTTTGTTTGTTTGTTGTTTGTTGTGGTATTATTATAGTTTGAAGGAAGGAACCCACTATAGTCCTCTGTCTACTCTCTCTGGTCACAAGAAATTTCCACCATAAAGTAAATATTGACTAGAGTAGAAACCAAAACAACAATAACAACAATAACAATAATAACAACAGTAGTAGCAGCCGACCCTCTCATTCTCCCTCCTCCTCCTCTTTCTTCTTCTTTTCCTCTTCTTCCTCCCACCGCATCCTCCTTATCCTTATCCTCTTCCTCCCACCCCATTCTCCTTCTACTTTTCCTTCTCTTCCTCCCACCACCTTCTCCTTCTCTTCCTCCTCCTTTTCCTTCTCCTCTTTCTCTCATCAACCCCATTCACCTCCTTCATCCCTTCTTCCTATCACACCATTTCCTCCTTCTCTTCCTCCTCCTCCTCCTCTTCCCTCTCCTTCCTTCCTCCCCCTCCTCCTCCTCCTCCTCCCTTCAAACAGGAATGTAAATAAAAAAATGAAACATATAAACAAAGGAAAGGGAAGGAGGAGTGTTGTGGGGAATGACACAAGGGAAGGAGGGAGAGGAAACAGGTGGAAAAGTGAGACGGGAGGGATGTGGATGGGAGGGAAAGAGGGAGGGGTGGAGAGGGGGGGAAGGAGGGGTAAAGAGGGGGGGAAGGAGGGGTAAAGAGGGGGGGAAGGAGGGGTAAAGAGGGGGGGAAGGAGGGGTAAAGAGGGGGGGGGGAAGGAGGGGTAAAGAGGGGGGGAAGGAGGGGTAAAGAGGGGGAGGAAGGAGAGGTAAAGAGGAAGGGAAATGGTGAGGGAGGGAGAGGGGAAAGAAGGAGGTGGGATGAGGAGGAAAGGGAGGGAGGGAGGGAGGAGAAACATACAGGGAGGGGGAGTGAGGGAGATGCCAAAAGAGATGGGAATGAGGGAGAGAAGGGAGATGAAGACATGAGGGAGTGATTGAAAAGGTAGAGGGAGGAAGGGAATGAAAAGGGCAAGATAGGAAAGGGAGATAAGACAATAAAAAAGTAGGAAGAAATAATGTAAAGACTGGGGAAAGGGAAAGAAAGGAGAGAAGACAAAGGAGAGAAGAGAAAGGATAAGAAGAAGGAGAGGACAAGAGATGAAAAGGATATGAAAGGAGGGAGGGAAGGAAGAAGGAACAGAAGATGAATGAACAACAACAGGGAGGAATGGAAAAGAAAGCAAGGGAAGCAGAACAAGAAGGAATGAAGGAAGAATGGAAAATATAAGGAAGGCGAATTTGGGAGTAAGGAAAGGAAGGTGAATTTGGGAATAAGGAAAGGAAGGATAGAAGGAGGGAGAGGAGAGAGGAAGAACAAGAACTGGAAAAAATGACAAGGAGGAGCCCGAGGAGAGAGGGAGAGAATGATGAGAGGGAGGGAGAGGGGGGAGGGAGGGGGAGGAAGCCTTAGAGCAACGGATATGAGATAGACATTGAAGGAGGGAGGGAGAGAAAGAGGGAAGGACAGGGGGGATGGAAACTTAATCAGACTGGAAGGATATATGTGTATGTGTGTATGCGTGTGTGTGTGTGTGTGATATGTAGCTGGAAACTTAATCAGACTGGAAGGATGTATGTGTATGTTTGTGTGTGTATACTTGTTTTTTCCTCTCACCCTCATCCCCTTCTCTCTCTCTCTCTCTCTCTCTCTCTCTCTCTCTCTCTCTCTCTCTCTCTCTCTCTCTTCCCTTAAGCGTATGAGAGACTGGCAAGGTCACCACGCCCCGTTAGGTCAGGTCAGAGGTCAAATACCAACCCTCTTCCTCTCCTCTCCCCTCACCCTAACATCCTCCTCTCCTCTCCCCTCTCCTCCTCTTCTCCCTCACTCTCATCCTACCTTCCCTATTCCCTGTTCACTCCTCTCATCTCATCCTCATCTCTCTCACTCTTATCCTATCTTCCCTATTCCCTGTTCACTCCTCTCCTCTCATCCTCTTTCTCGCATCCTCCTCTCCTCTCCCCTCTCATCCTCTTCTCCCTCACTCTTATCCTATCTTCCCTATTCCCTGTTCACTCCTCTCCTCTCATCCTCCTCTCCTTCCCACTCTTCCCTCTCATTCATCATCCTGTTTCCTACCCTTCAAATCCCCTCCCACCACTCCTCCCTCTCTCTCATGTTCATACTCTCCTTCTCCCCCCCCCCACTCTCCCTCTCTCTATCCTTCAAATCTCCTCCCACCCACTCATCCCTCTCATTCCTACCCTTCTCAACAGATTAACATCATTATGTATGTATGTATTTTATGTATGTATTTATGTATGTATGTATGTATGTATTTATGTATGTATGAATTGGAGTGTAAAAAGTCCTCCAAGAAGTGTAAATAAACACGTTCTTTACCAATTGTTTTGCTATGGTATATACGGTATCTCCTGTTTTCTGTCAAATGTTTGGAGGAATATGAAGCACTACAGATATTGGTTCAAACATTGTGTCACTATAGAAAAAAAGGGGGGAGGGTTGAAAGGGAAAAAAAAAAATACAAAAACACACACACACACACACACAAACAGGTTAAGTCTATTTCAACACAGGTAATGGGGGAATCAGCATCCTACAATTTACAAACAACAACAACAACAACAACAAACACCACCACAAACAACATAAGGCCCCTTTACAAAGAAAAAAAAATACATATAAAATAAAAATACAAAAAAAAACAAAAAAAAATACCTTGGCACTGTAATTAAGAGATAAGGTTGAAAATACAGCAAGAACAACAATGTCTCCACTTCCACTTCCGTTACTTCATGAATAGACTATGAAAATAAATTACAGCCTGTGTATGTATGTATGTATGTTATCTATTTATGTATGCTATGTTTGTTATCTATTTATGTATGCTATGTTTGTTATCTATTTATGTATGCTATGTTTGTATGTATGTTATGTATGTATGTTATCTATTTATGTATGCTGTGTTTGTATGTATGTTATCTATGTATGCATCTATGTATGTATGCATCTATGTATGTATGCATCTATGTATGTATGCATCTATGTATGTATTATTATCTATGTATGTATGCATCTATGTATGTATTATTATCTATGTATGTATGTATGTATGTAGCCTCCCCAATTATTATGACCACATGAAATTTTTTACCACGAGATTCCACATTGAGATTTTGATACCATGATATTTTAACCACATGACATTTTAACCACGTGAGGAGTGAAGGCCTATTCCCCTAAAGATCTAAATCTAAACCCGTGATGCCGTTATTGTCATTGAGGAGGAAGTTATTGTACCAGACACATGACATTAAACTAAGCTTCCTGTATTTGAACAACAATTATTATTATTATTATTATTAACAACATAATGCATAACGGCGTCGGTAATACAGGGTTAGGTTAGGTTAGGTAGGGAGTAGGAGTGGGAGTGGGAGTAGGAGTGGGAGTGGGAGTGGGAGTGGGAGTGGGAGTAGGAGTGGGAGTAGGAGTAGGAGTGGGAGTGGGAGGAGGAGTGGGAGGAGGAGTGGGAGTAGGGAGTAGGGAGTAGGAGTGGGAGTAGGAGTAGGAGTGGGAGTGGGAGTAGGAGTGGGAGTAGGAGTGGGAGTAGGAGTGGGAGTAGGAGTGGGAGTAGGAGTAGGGGGAGGAGGAGGAGGAAGAAGGGGCATCAATCTTTTAGGGACCCTGTGATCGTGTATGAAAATTATTGGAGGCTTCTGATTCCTTCCGATTATACCACGAAACATACACGCTCCTTCCCTTATAGGTGTGTGTGTTTCGTGGCAATATTTGAAGGACTCGTTTAACTCCACTTTTCTAACTACATCATTGAGTGTCTTGTCTGTTTCCTGGTAGAGTTAGGAGGAATCAGAGGAAGAGAACAATCCCCCCTTAACTCAAATAGTATACACACATACATACATACAAGCATCAAAGTTAAATATTTTACATTTCGCCCTCATTCATTATACATCCTCATCTTACTTCATATCTTCACTTTCCGTCATCTCTAACTCCCTTCCCTCATTTCAAACGTTCATTTTACACCCAATATTAATTTTATACACTCATTGATTCACCTCATTCTCAAACTCATCTCTCTCTCTCTCTCTCTCTCTCTCTCTCTCTCTCTCTCTCTCTCTCTCTCTCTCTCTCTCTCTCTCTCTCTCTCTCTCTCTCTCTCTCTCTCTCTCTCACCTTCACTCAACACACACGTCCTGTTTCATCGGGGCATGACTCACCCTCACCTCTCACCTCACACCCTCACTCCATCAAAAGTGTTAATGAGGTAAATAATTCATAAGAGTGGAGGTGTGGGCAAGATTGAGTTACAGGAGAAACCAACACTATACCACCACCACTACTACTACTACCACTACTACTACTACTACCACTAACACTACTACTAACACTAGCACTACTACTACTAACACCACCACCACTACTACTACTGCCTCTTCTATCAACACCACCATCACTACTACTACAAACACCACCATCACTACTACTACTACCACCACCAACACCACTACTACCACTACTTCCACAACCACCACCTCTATCAACACCACTACCATCAACACCACTACTAACACTACCATTACTACTCCCACCACCACTACTGTACCGTACGTAATAACCACCACCAATATCGTACAATTACTATTATTATTATTTACGTAAGGCAATATCAAGGGCCAAATTACCCACCCCATAAATCCATAATGTGTTTTCATTTTATCAACTTATTTATTCATTTTATTTATTTATTTATTAAGCTAGGCGAAAATGTACAGAGCCCCTTCCAGCTGCTATCAAAATAATATTCCTTAAATACACGTTTCAGGATATACCGGTAAAAGTATTAATCAATGTAGATAATTCCATAGTTATATATTATATTTATGACTCGTGTAATTTGCCTCAGTTTGCATTACATACATACCTGATACAAATTATATATATAAATATATATATATATATATATATATATATAATAAATGATGGTAGAAAGTCTGTGTGTGCATGTTGGTACGAATAACACACACACACACACTACATCTTCTCTCCTTTCCCTCGCAGTCCCTTTCATTTCCTCCCATTCTTTTCAACTTAATACTTACCAACCTCCTCCATCTTCCTCCAATCCCAGTCACGCATAGCACTCCTCTCCTCCTCCATACTTCCCAACATTACAACCACCTTACCTCCCCCCCTCCTTACACACACACACACACACATTCTCATCTCAACATCATCAGGAAGCTAAAACAAAACAAAAACTGACATGCCATTACCATCATCCCACTTCTCCCAGACACCAACAACAATCAAACATGAGCCAACTTCCCTCCCTCTCCCTTCCCTCTCCTTCCTCCAGGGCACAAAATACACTTATGCAATCCCTCTTCGTCTCTCTCCTCCCCCAATCCCCCCCTTCGTTTCTCTCCTCCCCCAATTCCCCCCTTCGTTTCTCTCCTCCCCCAATTCCCCCCTTCCTCTCTCTCCTCCCCCAACCCTTCCCCCTTGGTCTGGTTCGTCAGGGATGTAGGAAAATAATAATAGATGGTGTTGTAGGGAATGAAGGAAAATGTCTTCGGGGTGGAAATAACATGGCGTGACAGGAGTTGGGGGAGAGGTAAGGGTCGTGATGTCTCCTTATTACCCGTATTTTCCATAATTCCCGGTGATCTCGATCTTAATTTCACGCCGTTTTACCTTCCACAACACCCCAGTCATCAATGTAACAAGGGTTGAGAAGCCAGTCACTCACAACACACGATATAGAAAAAAATAAAAATGAATATAAAATAAAAAAATATATATATGTAACTAAAATTGTGGCTAACACGATATATTGCTACCTTTTCCCAAGCAAATGGTTACTTACAGCCAATGTGGAAATGAAGGCTTAGCATATTATTATTATATATATAAAAAATTATTGGTACCATAATATTGCTACCATACCATACCATACGAAGCCTTACCGTCTGACGCTTGGAGCTTTCAATGTTTCCTTTACACCCATTATTTTGCTTATTTAATGGTATTATCACCTTAATTTCATGCTTCCACACCTTCTACAACATATCAGTCAACAGTCTAACTCGAGTAGGGTACGTCTATAACTCACAACCCGCGGTAAAACGTGAAAAATAATGATGATACACTTACCCACACCTCCTCCATTGTTGTTGGTCCAGTGTTGCCAAGTGACTGACAGGTCTGCTTGACGAAATTTCCCCAACTTCAATATCAGAATTTCCCTTTTTACCTCATTAATTCTCTGGTTACTCCTGAAGATAATCAGTTACCATCTTCTCGGTAGAAACTTCCCCATTTTAGTCTTGAACAATCTTTAAATAATTTGCCATGGATATCTCTAATTTCCCATATCTAGGGAAATTTCTCATATTTGCTAACCCTGGAACTCACTTTGACACGTGTTTACATTTCATAGTCTTTCTGTTATTGATATCGTACATTGACCTAGTAGACTGTTGTACTAAAAATATTGTGCTGTCATTAATTTCGTGATAACATAATATAATAGTTTCGCACTGGTGTGACCAGAGTGACATTCGTTCCCAATCTAAGTTGTCATATCATTACATCACTGGCGATAAATAACATTGTTTACTCACTGCAAACACTCGCTCTACGTTTATCTTAAAATTTACTGTGTATAATTATCATCAATGTTGTAAACCCAACGATATCGTATCAGTTTTCCCAGCTATGTGATAATGGCTACATCCTCGAGTGATTGATGTAAGTCATGTTTATACACAAGTGGAGATAAAAAGACTCGTCATGATAAATAAATAAATAACTAGACCGTATAAAATCAGTACAGTACTTTGCGGATACAGCAGTATTTTGTTCCGGTATGATATAAAAGTGGCGACTACATATAAATTTACGGAGTTACAGAAGCCTACAGAATTCAGTATTGTATTTTGTCATTATCTTGTTCCTGTAACGCTATAAAAGTGGCGACTACATTTAAATTTACTGGGTTACAAAACATTACATAAACCAGTGCTGTATTTATCTTGTTCACGGTGTTACAGAAGCCTACATAAATTAGTACAGTACTTTATCATTATCTTGCTCCTATAACGCTATAGCCGTCATCTGGTCGTCCAAGCGGAGGATTGGGGTACCGAAACCGTCTTGGGAGCGCTTGGTTTCAGTGACGAGAACTGACCAAATACGTAGAAACTGTGTTCTCGTCGTCCAGATACGGATTGGGCAGAAACAAAAGAAAGTTTGTAAACAAAGTCGTAAGAAAATACTACAAATTGGTCAACTTTTCCTTCACTTTTCTCATATTATGAAGCAAATTTGTGTCCTAAGTTGCATGTATGTAGTGGCTGGCAGCAGGGTCCATCTTGGTGGATCGTCGAATCCTTTTGACTGACCAGAACAGTTCCGCTTGCTTTGGCTTGGTTTCACCCAAGCGAACTTCGTATCCGATTGACGTCCAGATAACGGCTTATAAAAGTGGCGACTACATTCAAATTCACGGTGTTACAGAAGCATACATAAATCAACTATATTTTGTGATTATCGTGTTCCGGTGTGATATCAAAGAGGTGGCAACCGTTCCAATTTACGGTGTTACAGAAGTCTACATAAATCAAGCGTTTCCATTCAGTTGGCGAGTGTAATGTGATTATGTATTTGTGGTAACTAACACCTGACCAGCCAACGCCCCCTATAGTGAAAGGTAATGAATGGTAACTGTGGGTTATTTTTTATTGGAGCTATGTCACTTCCGCTGGGTGCCAATGTGTGGGGGTCGTTAACCTCTCTCTCTCTCTCTCTCTCTCTCTCTCTCTCTCTCTGTTACAAATATTTCATACGGTATATATATATTGTACTGTATTTAGGAATCTTTAAACCTTCATTAACTGATTTTCATTTGCTTACTTTTTTACCACTGTGCAATTATTTTTTATTTTTTTGGTTTTGTGTTAATCCCTAATGCTCCTGTTGGCCTGTGAAGGAAAATGAATGGTGAAAGATGAGGAACAGGAAGAAAAGGACTGTGGGGATAAGGAAGGTGGGAAGGGGAAATATTAATAGGAGAAAAATGAACAGTTGTACCAAAAGATAAAAGGGGAGGAGATGGAGAAAGAGGCATGGGAAGAGGCTGTATGGGGAAGAGATACAAGAGGGAAAGGAGGATTTCTGTGATTTGGAAGGATTAGGATTGGGAGGAGGCTGGAGGGAGAGCAGGATGGGTGGAAAAGACAGAAAGATTTGACAGTGGAGATGAAGAAAAAGTTGGTGAATGGATGATGGGAGAGAAAAGATGCAAGAATGTGGGAACAGAGAGACTACGAGAGAAAGGAAAAGGTACAGATAGGAAGGAAGGGAGGAGGAGGAAAACAGGACAGAGGATAGAAGGGAGGATAGGAGGGAACCCAAACACTAAGAAAGAACGGGGGTGGGTGGGGTAGAAATGGGTGCGGAGAGGAAGGGAGGAGGAGGGAGGAGGAAAGACAAGAGACACAGAGAAAGAAAGGCTTGGAGAGGAAGGGAGGAGACCCGAGGGGGATTAATTAATAAGAGAGACTTGTTGCACACTTCCTGTCTGTCCGGCCTCTTTGTTGCAAGGGCTGGTAAGGAGCAATGCACCAGAGATGCTCCGGGGATGTGGGAGGAAGGAGGAAATGAGTGTAGGGGGGGGGGAGAGGGAAGGGCAGGGCATCGGGAGAGATTGAGACAAACAGATGCGACAAGAATTAGAAATAATGTTAGGTGGGAAAAATCTATAAGGTATCATGGGAAAAAGTGTATGAGATGTGATTAATATTTTTTTTTAATTAGAGATTAACATAGATAGAAAAAAGTGTGTATATATAAGATGTGATTATTTTTATATATTTTCATTAGAAATTAACATAGATAGGAAACAGTGTATAATATGTGATTAATATTATTTGTTTTTATTGGAGATTGAGATAGATAGGAAACAGTATCTAAAATGAGATTGAATTTATTACTGTAGATTGCATACTGAGAAAGACAGGACACAAATTAAAAAAACAAAAAAGTTAGGTGGGAAAAACAAATAAGGAGTAAAAAAATATATACTTTTTCATATAGTACTATACATAAGAGTCCCTTGATTCCTCCACACTTTGCCAAGAGACAGGACCAAATTAACAAATATATTGGTGGCCTGTTACTTGGAATAGTTTGGAGTGAATCAGTAACTCTCCAACCAACCAAATCAAACCACAATGCCACACTATAACACATTACCACACAACCACATTATAACACTACAACCACACCTCACGACAACACATTACACATTATAACACTACAACCACACCACACTACCACACAACAACCACATTACCACACCTCACTACCACAACAACAAGAACAACCACAGTACCCCCCCACACACACACATACACCTTCCGTATGGCTCCCACGTCCCCCACAGAACAGAATAAATAGTTCCCATGCCTGGCAAACGAGATTCCTCCCTACCTACCTACCTACCCTGTACCTACCCTGTACCTACCTACCTACACTCACCTTGCCAAGGATTCGAACCCATCCCACTGGTTCTCACACTCACACACACACACACACACACACACACACACACACACTCACACACACACACACACACACACACACACACACACACACACACACACACACACACACACACACACACATACACACACTCACACTCACACAGACACACACACACACACAAGAGAGACGAGTCAAGCAGACCACATTGATCAGCTGACTTGATCCTCTCCCTCCCTCAAGCCACGGATGACTCTCTTCTTATTAACACACATACACACACACACCAAACGGGTACTCTGCAGGGACGGACACCGACACACAAACACACACCAATACACTCTTCACACACACACACAAACCAGCAGCAACGTTGTGTGTGTATGAACGAGAAAAGATATACTCTGAAACTACATTAAAAATTTTGGGAAAACCATATATATGAGGAAACTTTGCCCTTTTTTGTTCCCTAATAAATACCCCATTGTGAGTGTAACTGTGTGTGTGTGTGTGATCATTAACTTTGAAAAGAGAGCGATGCTTTATGGGAGCCAGGCGTCCGCGACAACTGACTGATATTTTCACTTTTCTCATTCATTCGTGGCAAGAAACAGGTTTGGCTGACCAGATGCCGATGCGCGATAATTCCCTGATTGACATTCTGGTGGGTCGCCTTGTCAACACTGGGGGGGGGGAGGGGAAGAGGGCCTTGAGATGGGTAACAACAACTGGGGTGGATGGTGGGTTGGGGGGGAGGGGGAGGAAATGGTGGGGGTGGGTTATGGGGGATGATGGGGGGTTAGGGGGAGATGGGGGTTTTGGATTGT